>JAQQPU010019926.1:2316-15951 GCA_029168905.1 Artemia sp. Kazakhstan ARC1039
CATAGTTTTGGTTCAAAAATGAACCATTTCCATAAAAATAGCTCTTAATAGAACTTTTTAAGTGTGAACTCCTATTTTTCAGACGAAAATTTAACTAAACCCCCGTGTAACTGAATCCGTATGTAACCGATCTCTCGTGCAACTCAAGCCCCCAAATCTCGTAAACTAAAGCTTGTGTATTATAACGACCACAGAGTAACTTCGCTAATACATGGGTTGGGATGGGGGGGGACGACTTTATGTTCCTTCCCATGATATTCTACGACTTTATGTTCCTTTCTGTGTCATTCTGGACCTTGTATACACCTTTTCAAAGAGAGTGAGTATCCTTTCACATGGCCTTATACTTCTACGACTTTATGTTCCTTTCTGTGTTATTTTGGACCTTGTATACACCTTTTCAAAAGAGAGTGAGTATCCTCTCACATGGCCTTATACTTCTACGACTTTATGTTCCTTCCTGTGTTATAGAATTACCAGAAAAACCGGAAGGAACATATCTTTTCGCAAAAAATTCGCAAATCTCGTAAACTAAAGAAGTAATTACCCTTTTCATAAACATTAGTCCTTCTATTAATGAACCCATGAAGCGAAACCAGTCTTATAGCATCACACAATCTCGCTCCTAGTTCCAAAAATGGAATGCATGTAGCATTCGTAGTAATAAGTTTAAAAACCTATTAGCCAAGTTTAAAAAAAAACCTACTAATCAACTTACAGATGAATGACCACGGAACTTTCTCTAATCGACTGACATTTGAAAAAATTGCGTCATTCCCCTGGCAAAGAGTGTGATGACCTGTAGATAGGACTACCAGAAAAAACCTGTTTGGTACGGGGGCGCAAGCATTTCGCTACGAGCTAGTCTACTAACCCCTGACCCCCCCCTCCACATACCAGAAAAAATCCCCCCTGAAAACGTCTGTATACTTCCCAATAACCAATACTATATGTTAACAATGGGTAAAGTTCATAACTTTCAGCCCTCCCCCTGGGGACTTCGGCGGATTAAGTCATCCTAAAAGACATAGTTATCATAATTTCGACCATGCTGAACAAAATGGTTATCTCAAAATATTGATAGGGTGACTTTGGGAAAAAATGAGCGTGGGAGGGGGCCTAGTTGCCCTCCATTTTTTGGTCACGTAGAAAGAGCACTAGCAATTTTAATTTCCGTTCCAATGAGCCCTCCCACAATATTTTAGGACCACTGGGTCGATACGATCACCCCTGGGAAAAAAAACAACAAAAAAAAAAACAAATTAACACGCATCCGTGATGTTTCTTCTGGCAAAAAATGCAAAATTCCACATTTTTGTAGATAGGTGCTTGAAACCTCTACAGTAGGATTCTCTTATACGCTGAATATGATGGTGTGATTTTCATTAAGGTTCTATAATTTTTAGGGGGTCTTTCCCCCTTTTTTTGAAAATCAGCCGAATTTTCTCAGGCGCGTAACTTTGGATTAGTAAGACGAAAATTGATGAAACTTATATATTTGAAATCAGCATTAGAACTCTATCCTCGGCCGTAAGACAAAGCAGAGTGTATTCTCTTGTGATGACCAGAAACAAAATGGACCCTAATTGTGAGATTACTTATGAGAAATATTACTTCAGCTACCTTTCTTGTAGGACCTACCCTCTTGCAAGGCCGTATCCAGGTGAAGGGGCTTATAGGTTTGAAGCCCCTCGCCCCCCCCCCCCCCGAAATGTTTATCCGACACGTAAAAACGTAACAAACATACATTTAAACATCCTTCGATGTGTTTTTTAAAAGTTTTTCTTATGTAACCCTCTCCCCCGAACAAAAATCCTGGATAGGGTCGTGCTCTCACATGGTTGGCTAGGTCTGAGAGAAACTCACCAATTTTATAAATTAAAATGTGGGTTTATTGATGAAAAGTTTTTTAGTTATTGGATTCTATTACTGTTTTGTATTGAATTGTATTAATGTTCTAACGAGCACAATTTCTATTATTGTTATTCCTTAGCAACCCTGTTTCAGTTTGTGGAGTCAGAAAATAATATAAGTCACGAAACAACGTAGTGATTAATAGGTTATGTGAAAATACTTGATAAAAGTGGAATTATCAAATAATTGTATCTCTTGAAATAGTTGGTAGCCTACCTCTAAAACCTTACTAGCCTATAATGGGCTGTAGACCACGTGGGAGGCCTCATGGTACGGAAAATCGTCCCAAACATTATAGAAAATCTCGACATTTTTGTTAATTTAAATTCTATATTTCGATTTGTGGCAAGACATGCTCAAAAAGGACATGATAATAAAAGAGAAATACAATTATTGATAATAAAACACAAGTAAAATTTATTTTGTGGATAATGTTTATTTGGGTTAAAGAAAATAATGAAATTATTTATGCTAAAATGACAGTTTGTCATAATTTGGTTTTCTGGTTATTCATTGAAAAAATGGTTCCACCTACCAATAGCCTGTTCCACAGTGTAGGTACACCCAACAAATCCCGGTGCAAAACCTACCAAATTCCACTGCAATGTTTACCATCACCAAACACTTCCTTTACCCCTGGAGATGCGTCATCGCACTTTGGGGAACACTGTGGAAGACGAATGAACTTTTTAGGGAGGAATCTACAGCATTTCGCAAATTCTTATAAGCCATTCTCAATTTGTATTCTCTCTTCCGGAAAAAAAAACAAGCGCAACGAAACTACGGAGCGATAGACGGGATAACAGAATTGTCGAGAAAAATGAGGTTTCCCAACGTTTGTACTTTTTGAAATATGTATTAGCCTTAGAAGTTGAACAAAAAATATTCTGTTTTAGCATATGAATCTCTATCGATCGGCAAGGCCGTATTCAAGGGTAGGGGTTACCTGGTTTAAACCCCCAAACTTTTTGTCCGATTGGTAAAACAGTGACAAAAATGCATATACATATAAGTTAATTTTTGATGTTTTTTTAAGTTTTTTTTAACCATTTCCCTTAAAAACACCCCCCACCACCGGAATAAAAATCCTGGATACACCTTTGTCAATCGGTATAAATATTTATGAAAGAAACGACTTCCGATTATCTCAACATTAACCTTTATTTCTTAAGTCCATTTAAATTTCTCTGGGCATAATTACCTGTCTTACAAAGTCAAACTAGTTTTATTTAAAGGACCAAGGACACTGAAAATGAAATATGATTGCTTAAATTGATTAAATGGAAGCTTAAACAACCATATATTTCTTACAAATTAAGAAATACGGGGAAGTCTATTTACAATAGAAAACTTCTATATACAGTTATGCAGTTTTTTGGTAGTAACGAGAACCAATCCAGAAAGAAGAAACGTGAATGAAAAATCATCAAAAAAAAAAATGATTTTAATAAATATGACACCAAATAGCCTCAGAACATGTAACAACCATTCTTCGAAACTCAACAGATTGTTAGTGTTTTTCGGACGAAAAGTGTTGTCAAGTCTAATTAAATAGTTCCATTTATATATTGCACAATTCACGCATATGAAAACGTGACAATGCTATAAAAACTTCACACCTATGGTTCTAGGTTGCGAAAAAAGATTTGTTCTGATATTTTTCTCTTAGGAGTGAGAACAAAAGAGCTTTGACCATGATAAGCAAATTTGTAATCTGTACTTCAAATTCAATTTTCTTATCATTATGTTGAAATTAGATATGCATAATGATCCCTTTTATTCACCTTTTCAAGTGCTAAGCAAGGTGATTCTCAGTTGGTTTAAATTAACAAGGTGATTCAAATTAGTTATGCATAATAATCCCTTTCATTCTCTTTTGAAGTGTTAAGGAAGGAGATTCATATTCGCATATCTTTTTAAAAGTGATCAGGGAAAATTGAACTTGTCGGAGTTTTAATTTTCTTGTAACTTCAAATCATGTGAACTTTTATTATGTGTTTCTTATGTAAGTTGTCTTTTATTTTTCCTGGGTTTACTCACTGAAAAAGGCGTATGCCTCTCACTCAGACTGTCTGTTTTGGCTTTATCTCCAATTAGCCACCGCTTGATGGTAACTTGATTTTAATTCAAAGATCAACGGACTCGTTGGCCTGAACTAGTGCCTGAGCCCTGTTAGTCACTCCTCCCGATTCAAAAGCCACGATCTATGAATAAAAGAAATTTTTTAAAGAAAAGTAAAGAGCTACATTAAACCAAAGAAAAGCAGAAATTAAGTCAAATAACAATTCAAGCATAAAACGAACATAAATCGCTAAAAAATGAAACCCAATACAAACAGAAAATTCAGCAAACGATTAAGCCAAAATTAAAACGAACAGAAAACTTCCACAAACAAGAGTAGGGATAATGCCTACTTAGCCTCCCAAAGACAGGGGCGTCAAGACAAGTTAAGAAAAATATGGATCGACCGTTCCAAAATAAGAATCTTATTGTGGTATTTTTGTTTAAACTGCTTGTTTTCTATTTTGAGCTAATTAATTTTGAAAAATTCTGGTTTGTTATTAAAAAATATATAAAAAATGTGGAGTCAAGAATCAAAGCAAACAGATTTGTTATTAGTCGAAGTTCCTTTCTTTCTCAAAAACATTAATTGAGATGTCTTCACGGCCGAAAATTTTTATCAGATCTACAGAAAAAAAGTATTTCACACTAAGAATAAATACAACTATGTTTTTTGCAAACATTTTTTTTTCCTTGATGGGCACCCCTTGATCCACAAGTCAAAACTTGGAATCTACTTGATTTCCCCTTCCAATATTTCCTTACAGTTTCGCTTAGGCACCTGAAACTGTTAATTTATTCCACTTTTCCATGCCTGGGATATTGCATATCTGCCGATCTGCCCACCTAGATGCACATAGCATATTTTGATTTAGTTCGAAACCCCCTTCTATGTTTCCAGGAAGTTTGGATTTAATGCCTTAGCTGTTACTGAAATGTTGCAGATTCGTTGGTTTGAAAACCTGGATGCTTATCGTCCCCCCTCGGCATTCTCAGAAGGATTTAACATACTGCACTTAGTCATAATTGCATTATGGCTGGGTTGATAACCCAGATGGACAAAGTGTCCTTTGATTTATTTCAACATTCCCCTTCGAGTTCCCTAAAAGTTTCAACTTTTACCCTTAGCTGCTCCTAAGTAATTGCATATATGCCATTTTGACAGCTATGATGCACTTAAAAAACTAACAAAGAGAGAAAAAACGACAAACGAGACTGCGGCCAGTAGAAAGAAAAGATGAAAAACTAAAACAACGCGGATGTTTCTCCTGTATCCAAACTAGGCGTCTTATGCACAGTAGAAACAAAGATAAAAACCAAACTAAAAACAAATAAAACCACCACCAATAAAATATAATTGTCGCATCTGATCCACGTAGGGAAAAGAAGCTATTAGAGTTACTTCGATGAGAACACCAAAGCAACTGAGGTAAAAATATAAAAATTGAAATTAAGTTAATTATTCTCATGTGAAATAATCCTCTTGTTAGTTATTGGTGAAGCAACTCATTTTGGCCTAGTAGGTAATATAGTCCCCTGGTGATTATTTAAAATCTTAATTTCCTGATTGACTATTGGTTCACCAGTAGTCAATTATGATGCACTTAGAGTATTTTGAGTTAGTTTAATATCCCTTTCGATATTCTCTGAGAATTTCAAATTAATACCCTTTGCCGTTCCTGATATATTAAAAATGCACCTTTTTTATGACCTTGATGCGCATAGTTTATTTTGATATCGTTCAGATCCTGTCTTATTATCCCCAGAAACTTTCAACTTAATAAATATAGAAAGTCCTTAACTATAACGGATATGCTCCTTTGACAACTTGGATGCACATTGTTTCTTACAATTAGTTCAATGCCCCCCTCAACTTCCACTAAAAGTTTCAACTTAATACCCTTATCTTCTCCTGTGTTATTGTATATATACTTTTTTGACAACCTTAATGCATTAAGTGTCTTTAAGTCTCTGGTTTTGTTCAGCTCCTCACATTCCCTGAAAGTTTCAACTTAATACCTTTAGAAGTGACTGAGATATTGCACAAATGTCATTTTGACAACCTATATGCAAATAGTGTATTATGATTTAGTTCAGTATCCCTCTTAACCTTCCCTCCAATTTTTAACTTAGTGTCCTTAACTGGTCCTGGGAGGTTGCAGATACGCCTTTTTGACAGCGTGTGTTCTTATTTGTCTTAACATGTACTGACAGTTTTAGCTTAACAACCTTAGATGTTCGTTCAGTATTGCAGGCATACCATTTTGACGGCATGGATGCATATGGTGTCTTTTGATTTAGTTCAGCATCCCCTCAAGGTTTCAACTAAATAGCCTAAGATGCTCCTAATATTTAGAAGAGGCACCCTTCTGACCGATTGAATATATATAATGTCTTGCTATTTGTCCCCACCTCATATACCTCATTATAGTGCCCACCTCACTGTTAGCTGATATTATCAGAAGCAGCGCTATAGCGTTGCCTATAGTAAAGGTCATGCGGCTCCATTGTTTTATTATTTATTTATTATTATTTTTCCCCAGAGGCACTTCATATCGAAGGGGTAATCGCCTTAACTTTGGAAAGGGGTCGTCGCCTTAACTTTGGAGGGGGCTCATTCGATTGGAAATCGGGAGTTCTAGGGCGCTTTTTAACAGTCAAATATGATCTGAGGGCAACTAGCCCCCCCCCAAGCCCTTTTTTCCCATATACATCCAATAAAATTAAGTTAGCAATTTTGTTAAAAATAGTTCAAAGATCATATAACAAAAACTCCGGTGTCGATACAACCCCCCCCCCAGGGCTCGGGGACAGGCATTGTAAGTTTTGCTCTGGGGGCAAATATGGTTCTTATAGAAGGGATGCTTGTATAAACCTCAGAGAGAGCTCATTTTATTGGAAATTAAAAGTTCCAGTTCACTTTTTAAAAGTCAAAAGAGATCGGAGGGAAACTACCCCCCCCCCTCACGCCCTCTTTTCCCCAAATGCATCAGATAAAAATCCATAGATAGACATTTTGTTAAAAAGAGTTCATAGGTCAGATAAAAAAAAACTCTGATGAGGACACACCTACCCAGGGCCCTGGGGCAGGCGTTGTAAGTTATACCCTAAGTGCATATAAGGTTCTTATGGAAGGGGTGCTCGTATAAACTTCAGAGGGCTCATTTGATTGGAAATTGAATGTTCTATTTCATTTTTTAAGATTCAAAAGTAATCAAAGGGCAGCTAACACCCCCCCCCCCCCCGTCCCACGCCCTCCCCCCCCCAAATAGATCAGATAAAAATTTTGAGGTAGCCATGTTTTCAAAAATATGTCAAAGATCATACAACAAAAACTCCGGGGTCGACACCTCCCCCCAGGGCCCGGGGGTAGGCGTTGTAAGTTATTCCCTGGTGGCAACTATGTTTCTTATAGTAGGGATGTTCGTATAAACTTCAGAGAGGTCTCTTTGGATTGGAAATTAAAATTTCTATTTCGCTTTTTCAGAGTCAAAAGAGATCGGAGGGCGACTAACCCTCCCCCCTCCCCCACGCCCTCTTTTCCCCAAATGCATCAGATAAAAAATTTTAGATAGACATTTTGTTGAAAATAGTTCAAGGATCATATAACAAAACTTGGGTGTCGACACAACCAACTAGGGCGCGTTGTAAGTTATGTCCTGGGGTATATAAGGTTCTTATGGAAGGGGTGCTCGTATAAACTTCACAGTGGGCTCATTTGATTGGGAATTGAAACTTCTAGTTCACTTTTTAAGAGTCAAAAGTGATCGGAGGACAACTACCCCCCTTCCACACGTGACATTTTGTTAAAAATAGTTCAAAAGTCAGATAACAAAACTCCGATGACAACACAACTGCCAAGGGCCCTGGGGCAGGCGTTGTAATTTATACTCTGGGGGTATACAAGGCTCTTATGGAAGGGATGCTCGTATAAATTTTGGAGAGGACTCATTTGATTTGAGATTGAAAGTTCTATTTCACTTTTTAAGTGTCTGGGGTCGACACAACCCCCCGGGGCCCGGAGGCAGGCGTTGTAAGTTATGTCCTGGGCGCAAATTTGGTTCTTATAAAAGAAATGCTCGTATAAACTTCAGAGGGCTCTTTTTATTGGAAATTAAAAGTTCTAATTCACTTTTTCAGAGCCAAAAGAGATTGGAGGGCAACTAGCCCCTCCACCCTACGCCCTTTTTTCCCAAATATATCAAATAAAAATTTTGAGATAGCCTTTTTGTTAAAAATAGTTCAAAGATCATATAACAAAAACTCCAGTGTCGACACAACCAACTAGGGCCCGGGGGCAGGCGTTGTAAGTTATGCCCTGGAGGTATATAAGGTTCTTAGGGAAGGGATGTTCGTATAAACTTAACAGAGGGCTCATTTGATTGGGAATTGAAAGTTCTAGTTCACTTTTTCAGAGTCAAAAGAGATTGGAGGGCAACTAGCCCCTCCCCCACACCCGTTTTCTCAGATACATCAAATTAAAACTTTGAGATAGTGCAGCCAGCCCCCCCCTCCCACGCTCTTTCATCCAAATAGATCAGATAAAAATGTTGAGGTAGCCATTTTGTTAAAAATAGTTCAAAGGTCAGATAAACCAAACTCTGATGTCGCCACAGCCAACTAGGGCCCGGGGGCAGGCGTTGTAAGTTATGCCCTGGAGGCATATAAGGTTCTTATGGAAGGGAGGATCGTATAAACTTCAGAGAGGGCTCATTTGACTGGGAATTGAAAGTTCTCGTTGACTTTTAAGAGTCAAAATTAATCGGAGGGCAGATAGCTGTCCCACTTCCGCCCTTTTTCTCCCCAAATGCACCGGATAAAAATTTTGAGATAGACTTTTTTTTTAAATAGTTCAAGTCTGATGAAAAAACTCCAGTGTCGACACAGCCCCCAGGGCCCGCGGGCAGTCGTTGTAATTTATGCCCTGGGGGCACATATGGTTCTTATGGAAGAGATGCTCTTATAAACTTTAGAGAGGGCTCGTTTGATTCGAAATTGAAAGTTGTAGATCCCTTTTTAAGAATCAAAAGGGATCAGAGGGCAGCTAGCCCCCCCTCCCAACTCCCTTCCCCCCCATATGCATCAGATAAAAATTTTAAGATAGCTATTTTGTTAAAAATAGTTCAAGGGTGAGATAACAAAATTTCCTTTGTCGACACAACCCCCTAAGGCCCGGGGCATGGGGGCATATATGGTTCTTATGGAAAGGATGCTCGTATAAGCTTCAAAGAGGGCTCATTTGATTGGAAATTGAAAGTTTTAGTTGGGTTTTTAAGAGTCAAAAGAGATCCAAGGACAACTACCCCCCCCCCCCCCTCAGGCCCTTTTCCCCCAAACACATCCGAATAAGTTTTAAGATAGCAATTTTTTAAATGGTACAAAAATCAGATAACAGAAACTTTGGTGTCAACACAACCCCCCAGGGTCCGGGGACAGGCGTTGTAAGTTATGCCCTGGGAGCATATATGACTCTTATGCAAGGGATGCTCGTATAAACTTAAGAGAAGCCTTAATTGATCGGAAACTGAAAGTTCTAGTTCACTTCTTAAGTGTCTAAAATGATCGCAGGGCAACTAGCCCCTCTCCCTCCACGCCTTTCCCCCAAACCCATCCGATAATATTTTTGAGATGACTATTTTGTTACATTGAGTTCAAAGGTCAGACAACAAAAAATCCGATGTCGAGAAAACCCCCATGGCCCGGGGGTAGGCGTCGTAAGTCATGCCCTGGGGGCAAATGTGGTTCTTATAGATGGAATGCGTGTATACACTTCAGAAAGGGATCATTTGTTTGGAAATTAAAAGTTCTAATTCACTTTTTCAGAGTCAAAAGAGATCGGAGGGCAACTATCCCCTCCTCCCACGACTTTTTTCCCCAAACCCATTCGATAAAAATTTTGAAATGACCATTTTTTTAAAAATAGTTCAAACATCAGATAATAAAACTCCGGGGTCGACACAATCCCCCAGGCCCCGGGGACAGGCGTTGTAAGTTATATCCTGGGGCATATATGATTCTTTTTGAAGGGATATTCGTATAGACTTCAGAGAGGGTTCATTTGATTTAAACTTGAAAGTTTTAGTTACCTTTTTATGAGTCAAAAGGTATCAAAGAGCATCTACACCCCCTCCTCCCCCCCCACACCCTTTTTTCCCAAATGCATCCGATCAAAATTTTAAGATTGCTAGTTTGTCTGAAGTAGTCCAACAATGGGATAACAAAAACTTGGGGGTCAACATAACCCCCCAGACCCCAGAGGAAGGGCTGCAACTCATGCTACGGGGTCATTGAAGGTTTTTATGGAAGAGGTGGTCGTATAAACTTTACAGGGAACTCAAATGACACCCCCCCCCTTTATTTTAGTTTTTTGTAATTAATTTTTTTTTCCTGTTACTAAGTCTTAGACAATAAAGGTCACAAAGGCAATAAGGTTTTGATGTTTTGTTGTTTTTTTAGTCGTGCGTTAAGATTAGTGAAAATAGGACTACCACAGGAAGGTTGTGCACAGCCAGCCTCGCCCACCCCTTGGCATTAAACCCGACCTCCTAATATCCTCCCATTTGCAGCGCAAATGGAAGGATAGCTCTATATACTGCTTGTGAATGGTTATCTCTTGTGTAAAGTGATTTTAGTTTTTTAAATTAATTTTGTTCTGTTACTGAGTTTTTGACAATAGAAAACTAAAGGTCATAAAGGCAATAATGTTTCGATGTTTTATTGCTTTTTTAGTTGTGCATTAAGATTAGTGAAAACAGGGCCACCACGGGAAGGTTGTGCACAACCAAACCCATCCACCCCTTAGCATTACCCCCTCCCCCTTTTGTGCCTTTTCCCCCAAATTTATCCCATCAAAATTTTGAAATAGCCATTTTGTTCAAATAGTCCAAAATTCAATTTACTATAACTTAGGGGTTGAGAAATCCTCCATAGCCCCCGGGGTAAGGATTGTAACTTATGTAAGTTGCCTATTATTAGAATATAAGTTTTTTGTGGAAGGGGTGGTCGTATTAATTTTGGAGGGGGCTCATTTGATCGGAAATTGAAACCTCTAGTTCTTTTTTAATAGTCATAAGTGATTAATGGGCAACTAGCCCACGCCCCGCTTTTTCAAAGGGCATCCGGTCAAAATTTTGAGATGCCATTTTGTTCAAAAAACTTCAAAGGTCAAATAACTATGCTTCTGGGGTTGAATCCCCCACCTTCAACCCCGGGGAAATGGCTCTGAGTTACGGAACTTGATAATTGTTACTTTGACACTTTGTTTACTTTAATACTTGGATTTAGTTATTTACGTGGCAACCTCGATTTACAGTGCAAGGGCTGTAAGTTATGCAAGTTGCTTATTGTTGCTTCGATACCTTGTTTACTTTGATGCTACCTTTACTTTGTTATTTTTTTTTACTTTGATATTTCAACTTAGACAGTAGTTTTGATACTTTGATAAACATTTGATGTTGAAAAAAAGTTTGATTTTGAAATAAGAAATTTTAAAAACTTGAAATTTTCTGCAATCAAAAACAAATAAAAATTAATTAGAAAAAAAAACTCCGAAAAAGAAGTTTTTCAAAGAAAAGTAAAGGCCATTATAACCATAAGATCAGCAGATACAAATAGCTGTTAAAATTCAAACTCAAAATGACCAGAAACTACTATTAAAGAATAAATGAAACCCAAAACGAACAGAAATTAAATAAACAATCATAGCAAAAAAAACATACAAGTAATTATATAAATGAAAAAATCAATCTTAAAGCAAGTAATGCTTAAATTGAACATGCAAATCAAGCTTAAAAAAAATTGTTATTAAAGTATAAATGAAACCCAAAACGAGCAGAAATTAAATAAACAATCAATGCAAACAAACATACAATAGATACTAATATAAATGCATAAATAAATCTTAAAACGAGTGAAACTTAAATTGAATATGCAATAAAGTTTGAAAGGAACAAAAATCACTGGAAACCAGTGTTTGGGTATTGCCGGCTCCTTCTCTCACTCTAAAAATTTAGAGCCTACTGCGTCATTGGTGCTTTACTGAAAACGAATTATATTACAAATATTGCAGTAAACTTTTGTATTGATGAGCTATCAGCAATTAATATCATTATACATCAGATATACAGTTTAATTTATAAGTTCTTTCTAAGATTGTTCAAGAAGAATATAGTTTTACTACAAACAAGAGTTTGGATACTGCCCCTTTCCTTAATTGTAAAAACCTAAAGCCTACTGCGTCATTGGCGCTTCACTGAAAATGAATTATATTACAAATATTTTCTTCTCCCATTCTTACAGCATTGAAAATGAAAATAAAATTACAGTGAAATAAAATATTGAAGTGATGGATCTTTCAACAATTAATATCATTATATATCAAATATTCAATTTGATTTTGCTTATACTTTCCAAGACTGTTCAAGACATATAGTTTTCAGTAAAGCGCCAATGACGCAGTAGGTTTTAGACTTTTACAGTGAGAGAAGAGGCGATACCCGAACTCTTGTTTGGAGTGATTTGTGTTTGTTTCAAGCTTGATTTGCATATTCAATTTAAGCATTACTCGCTTTAAGATTGATTTTTTCATTTATATTATTACTTGTTTATTTTGCTATAATTCTTTATTTAATTTCTGTTCGTTTTGGGTTTCATCTATTCTTTAGTAGTAATTTCTGGTCATTTTGAGTTTGAATTTTAACACGTATTTGTATCTGTTGATCTTAGGGTTAAAATGGTCTTTACTTTTCTTTGAAAAACTTCTTTTTCGGATTTTTTTTTTTAATTAATTAACTTAATATCCTTAGAAGTTCCTGACATAATACATATTTACCATTTTGACAACCTTTATGCACTTAATGTCTTTGGTTTACTTTAATATTCCTGAAATTTTCAACTTAATATCGTTTCTCGTTCCTGCATTAATACAAATGCGCCTTTTTACGACATTGAAGTCCATAATAGTAGAGATGACCCTAAAGGTCCGGACGGGGCTCCTTATATGGGCATAGAGTCATTAGGGAGAATGATTGCGTAATGGGGTCAATGACCTCTTTCTCCAGGCGTGTTTTTGGCACGCTCTCAGCGAATGTCAATGTTGTTGTTGTTTTGAATAGAGTCATTAGGGAGAACACGTGGTTAGATGTTATGATCCGGAAATAGTATTTGTTATTGTTATTCGAGCCAGATGTTATGAGGTTCCGGGAAACAGTTAATTAATGTCTGACAGATGACGTCAAGTTAATTAATGTCCTTGCATTTCCAAAGAGAATTGTCACCGAGAAACAGTTAGATCACACATGATGTCATGATTGATTGATTGACACAAAAGGGGAATTAATTTGTTGTTCTATAGAGAATTGATTCACGAAAGGGGAATTAATTTGGAGTTCTAACAAGAGAATCGTTTCCGAGGCAGATGTTTTGATCTTAGCGCGCGAAAAGGTTTCTTTGTAATTTCAAATGTGAAAGCACAGGGATGCCAAACAAAAGGAACACGCTGAAATTCCGTTTAGGGATCATTTGGGCGAAACTGTTTTAGACAGGTTATGGAATTATTTCGGCGAAACAGCTAGAGACATTTTAAGAGATGATTTTTGAAACGATTTTGGAAGAGGTTTTGAGTGTGGTCGTTATAATACACAACTTCCATTTGAACAGTGT
>JAQQPU010019927.1:0-15951 GCA_029168905.1 Artemia sp. Kazakhstan ARC1039
CGTCCAATAATCTCTTTTAAATCTTTTTGATGATTCAAGCATTCACACGGTTTTTGCCATTTAAACTTCCTTAGAAATATCGTACGTAGCATTTTTTTTTGGCTACTAACTATCTTAGTGAAATTCAAACGACTAGTGTCGTTGTTTGATTGAAGCTAGAACGCAGTTTATCTTTTTGCTGATTAAAAATTTAGACTCTTGGAAGCGGTATTTGAACTCAATTAGGGGACGTTTAATTTCTGCCCGAATCAACTTTAGAAGGAAAGAATCTTGTATTTTAAATATATGGTATTCTACTGCTGGTACAGATAGAGGAGGGTTCCCTGTAAAATCCTCTAAAATTTGTAAGGTGTTTGGACTTAGCAATGGCAAGTCCCCCTCTGAACTAGGAACATTACCTTGTTCAACTGTGCTAGGCTCTACATTGAAATAATTACTTAGAAAATTATTAATATTAAAAGGTATTTCATCGGAATTAACAATACCATCCCATTCATTGTCCTGAATGACATGAAATTCCGTAGACGCGAGTTCTTCCTCTCCTTCACCAACTGATGACGATGGTGACATTGAATAAGGGACCAATGCAACCTATAAATAAAAAATAGCTTATTTTCAAAGTGTTCAAATCATCCCTACTGTTTTTAAAATTTGGATTATTATTTAAAGTCAGCGCTTAGTAGTAGTAGCAGTATGTGCATAGTAGCATTTGGTTAATTCAACTGAAAGAAAATCCAACTTAACGAAAATCTAAAACACATTACATAGAATTGACAATTTGATTTTGTTCAAAAAATAGCTTATTTTCAAAGTGTTCAAATCAGCCCTACTGTTTTTTTTTCGCGGCGCTTTTCGGGCCTGCAGCGCTTCCCGGGCCCGCGGTGCTTCCCAGGGTGCTTCCCGGGCCCACGGCGCTTCCCGCGGCGCTTCCGGCAGAGCTTCCCGGGGCCCACCAGCGCTTCCCGGGCTCCGCGGCCCCCGGCCGTTTACATAATGTCCTAAAAAACCGTATTGTTAGACGGCATAAGTCGTTTCACCTACTTCCCGTACAGGTTGTCTAGGACTCCAAATGAGCCTAGATTATTTTTAATCTCGTATCTGTTCTGTTTCCAAGACTGAACTTCAACAGGCAGGAAAATAGGCAATTAATTGCCGGGAACCGTTAACTCAGACATTGTCAGAATGTTTCCCCTCGCTAAAATCTTGGCGGCAAGTTGTAAGATTAAAAGCTATTTTAAAAATATCCTTGCACAAATTACGGGATTCATATGTGACAGATAGATAAATGGGAATAATCTCTCAGTTCCTTCTTCTCTTAAAACTATGGAATATTCAATTGTGAACGGAATAGCATTCACAGAGTTTCAAATGGTGAGCATTAGCAGTAATTGACTGCACTTTTTAAGTGACCAAAAAGATTCGAGGGCAACTAGCCCCCCCCCCCCTTTTCAGCAATGTCATAAATAGCAATTATTATTTTTGGGAATATAACTTGTTCGCTCTTACATAGAATTCCAATTTCCTAAATATCTAACGCTAATTTTGCAGACAATTTCGCTATTTTCTTGGCCAAACAACAGAATTATGTAAAAGCATTCAAATCCTAGACTTGACTAAAACCGCTAATGATAGAACAAAACAGGAAAAGGGGTGAAACAGATCTATTTATATGCTTGTGCGGAGTTTTAAGCCAAAGATTAAAACTAGACAATATTCAATTGTGAAAAATAGCATTTTGAGTTTCAAATGTTGAGATATCGGTAAACTAGAAAATTAGCTAAAAATATTATTATAAGATATGGATGTGATAGCAACGGAGAAAATAGCGAAGATTAGAAAAAAAGCGCGATTTCTTTGCAAAAAAAAAATTACATTATATTTATATATCTCTCAAGGAGGGTGGAGCAGAGAAATTTAAAACAAAAGGGTGTGAGATTATAGAGAAAATAATATTTTAATATCCTGCTGAGATAAGTTTATATTGGGATTGAAAAATAGTGAAAAGAAAAGACTAAAAAACATTGGAAGAAATAGATATATATTTCTATAATATAGGTAGAAAAAAATGCTCACATTTGCAAATCCTGGCTGCACTTGGGTGCCAGATGGTCCGGGTAGTGCATGTTGGAGGGCGGACGAGCCGACGTCATTAATTTCTTGCGCAGATTGGACTGCGGCTTGTGCAGTAGGACCAGTGACGGTACGGACTTGTGCAGTCGAGCCAGTGATGTCATGGGCTTGCACAGATGGCTGCACTTGGGCAGGCAGCGTGGAGCTGGGGGGGTTTCGGCCAACGGTCATATTGAACAACGGTTGCGGGGGTTTTACCTTGACACCGTGCTCTCTTACTGGGAGGTGGGGCACATTCTTCATAATTGGCCTTAAAAAAGAAGAGAAAAAAGTTAGTATCGAAAATAATTTCATCCTTTTTTACAGAAGGAAAATTAGTACTCTCATCCATATAATTTTGTCTAGAAAAGCATTTATCACTAAGAAAGCCCCCCTACGCCAAAGGCAAAGCAATAGGTAAAATTTGCAAGAAATGCCCCTATTTTTACCTTGCTGAGAATTTTTTTTTTNAATGTTTCCCGTCTATAGGTCTTTAAAATAGAAAAAAGATTGTTAGCCTAGCAGCTTATAGGCCTAAATTACAATCTAGGATGTAAATTTTGCTGACAAAATAAAGCTATCTTTTTTTCTTAGAAACCCTCGGTCCTCTTACTGCCCTAACGCGAAGAAACAGTTTTGTTTTTTTTTCATTTTAAAATGATGGCGTTAGAATTGAGGCATGGTCCCCTCCCCCTTTCGCTAATGTCCTAAATATATTGTTAGACCTCAATTTGAAAATAATGAGATTTCACCGGTTCTCCAGCAAATATAGATTGTAATGGCCTATGCTAAATTATTGCAATTGTCTGAAAGTGTTTTAATTTTGACGGAGAAACAATTCCTTTTGACTTGGCCGCCGCTATTGTAAACACACAGGAAAAGGGTGAAAGCTAATTTTAACCTCGCGCAGAGCATTATGTCAAAACAGAACGGCATAATGCTTTAAGAATTGACGGAAGTCAGTGGTCGCTTTTAGCTAGGATATAGAATGCTTAAAATTGTATAAATTTAACGAAAAGAAAATTATCATTGTAAAACAATGGGGGGGGGGTTAGGTTTTGAGGGTAAAAAGAACATATTTTATCTTTTCTATCGAGTATAAAGATTGAATAGTGATTTTTTTATTAGAGTGGGAGGGGTGGGGGGAGGGGATTTACCTGAATATACTGGAGGGTGACCAATGAAAATAATTTTATTTTGAAAATAAAAAATGAAAATGTATTAAATCAGAACTTACATTGCTTATTGTGGCTGTCAAGGCTTCTAATTCATCAATATTATCCATTCTAGTTGTTTGCACTGTGTCAAAATACTTTCTGATAATTTAATCACATTGCATGCCCGTTATATACGAAATCTCAAGGGTGAATTGTTATGTAACGGGGAAAATCATATGTAAGCAAGTTTCTGATTGGCTGAGAAAGGATATGTATCCGACTCGCTGATTGGCTGAGAAGGAAACACGGGATCTAACTGTTTCCTACTCCGTTAGGTCTTGCGTGCACATGACCAAAACAACAAGATCTTGAAGGAAGTGTCATTGACCCTGTCCCCGTTAGACTCAATAATCCATCAAAGTGAGAAAGTTTCTGTTTTTCCATTCTCACTGACAAAAACCATAAAACATACATAAATTGCTGTTGACATCCATTAAAGTGAGAAAGTTCCTTTTTTTCATTCTCACTGACAAAAACCATAAAACAGACATGAATTGCTGTTGACATCCATGAAAAACATCAAATAAATTGACCAACACACATAACTATCCAAGAAAACATCCATCAAAGTGAGAAAATTCCTGTTTTTTCAAGTGAGAAAAATTCTGTTTTTTCATTCTCAGTGAGAAAACCATAAACCACGTGGTCCTCGTGGGACTCTATGCCCTTATTTGGTGTACTGACAGAGTTAGACTAAATTGTAGATGGCAGCAGGGGTGAGTGTCACGAGTAGCACCTCCCTTTCTACTTATAGATACTTAGGCCTTAACTGACTCTCCCTTTCTTTAAGAAGAGAGAGAGAGAGAGAGAGAGAGAGAGAGAGAGAGAGAGAGAGAGAAAGAAATAATTTACTAACCAAAATAACGCTTACATAATCTTTCAAGAATCATCGAGGAAACCCATTGGGTTGTATATGGTGGTTGTTTCCATTGTTGGAAACTAATATTGACTTCGAAAAAAAAATTTTTTAATGTTAGTATTACATTTTTAGTGTTAGTTTTACATTTTTTAATGCACTATAATATATAATATAAACTATTAAACATTTGAAAACAGCATGAAAATCCGAATCTTTTGATGTATCTTCTGGTACCAAAATTCCATTTTTAGAGTTTTGGTTACTATGGAGCCGGATCGCTCCTTACTTATAGTTTGTTGCACAAAACAACTAAAAAAACACATAAGGAATCTGTTTATATCCATTTTTGTTACGTTTTTACAAGTCAGACAAACATTTCGAGGGGGGTGGGGGGGAGTCCAAAACCACTTACCCCCCCCCCCCCCCCGTACAGCCTTGCATAAGGCTAATAATCCCTTTTTCTCATTGACTAGCTTAAGTATTCGTTTCGTCTTTCGGGCACCTAAGTATTTTTGACATGCAATATAACTAAGTTATAAGACCAAGTAGAGGGCTTGACCAACGTTAATTTTAAACACTCGATTTTGAGTTTATAAGGTTATTCTTGTAGTAAAATGGGTGAAAATGCCTTAGGAATGATATGGTGTGCCAGGCCAAACTATTAAGTCTTAAAACAGAAAAAGATTTAAAGAATTATTTTCTTTTTCACTGAAAATACTATGGCAATAGAAAAAACGGTAACTAAACTGACTAAACAGCGAACTAATAATTGTTTGCTAATACTTGGCATCTTTTCAAAGCACCTATTTTCCACTAACACAAGTTTAAACTGTTCAGCTTATAAATATAGGTCACTGTTATATGTCAAAACAATCCCAAACCAATTGTTGCGAAAAAATTGAAGGTCACAGAATTAATCATGAAGCATAGGTCAGGATTATAAGTCGGTATGATCTCAAGCCAGTTATTGTGAAATGTTAAATTAATTCACTTGAAATGAAACTCACTGATTTAGTAATGTTCATAAAGTTTCCGATTTTAGTTGTTCTCGTTCTCACATTGAACTCTGATACAAGTCTAAAACATATTTCTAAGGGATGGTCTCGATTTTTATGAATTCGTGTGGATTTCTAGAAACCTGTCGTGATTTCTAGGGAATGTTCTGGATTTCTACATATTGGTCTCTGGATTTTTAGAGGTTGGCCTTGATTTCTACGGGTTGGTCTTTATTTTTATGACTTCGTCTGGATTTCTTGGGATTAGTCATGATTTGTTTTTGATTTTTGATTGTTTTTGATTTCTACATATTTTTCTACGGATCTGGATGTCTCCATATTGATCTTTTTGTTTCTTCGGATTGATCTTGATTTTCAGAGGTTGGGCTTGATTTCTACGGGCTGGTCTTTATTTTTACGAGTTCGTCTAGTTTTCTACGGATTGGTCATGATTTCTAGGGATTGTTATGGATTCCAGTGCACAATTAATTTTGATCGAAAACGTGCAATAAGGTAGGCACTGTTGATGGCCAGCCATAGAATACCACGGGGACAGCCACATAAGAAATCTTGGAGCTGATTGAACTTGAAGCACAACTGGTGGAATCAGAACCGTGGAATCGGGGGGGGGGGGGGGTAAAAGGGGTGAAACCGAGACTGGCGGAACCAGAATCGGTGGAAGCAGGACTGGAATTGGGGGCAGAGTCAGCAGAATTGGAACTGGAATTGCTGTAAGCGGGGTTAGAACTGGAACCAGTGGGGCGATGGAACCGTAGGAATTTTCATTTAATTTTAAACACTCGATTTGAGTTTATAATGTTATTCTTGTAGTAAAATGGGCGAAAATTCTTTAGAAATGATATTGTATGCCGGAGGGTATCACGATTGCGTGAACTGCCATGGTGGCCATCATAAAGGGGTTAACTTGTGAAAACATGAGCCAATGGTTTCAAAGCCCAATTTTTATCAATAAAAAATCTGAAAAGGCTTTAGGAACAATTGTTTGTGCTAGAGGGTGCCACGGGCCAGCCATATATTTCCACGGTGGCGTGAACTGACATGGTGTATCATGAGGGATGTTTTGTGAAAATACGAGCCCATAGATTTAAAGCATAATTTTTTATCAAGGAAATATCTTTAAAATGCCTTAGTAATGATAGGCTTGTTGGCTTGTCAAAGCCAACTGGCTATTTATCAAAATGGCTTGTTGATAAAACTTGTATGTAAAATAAAAAACAGTCATTGTCTTACAAAGCCATTTGAGAATCAAAACAGAGGTTTGTCTAGCTCACGTTAGAGAATTAACAATAATGTAATAAGCAGATGTGCCTCAGAGATCATTAAACAATAACATTGTTGGATTCTTGTGAGCTCTTAGGGAGAATGGATATAAAACACGCGATTCATAGCTTATCAATCCAGAAAATGTTCAGAGAATTCTCTGTGCATTGAACAGTTTATTTCATAGAATTTATTGCCCGGAACATAACATTAGAAAAGATTTGCTGGTCCAGATGTCTAAGGAACCGTTCCATTGGGGAAATCTCTGGTCTTACATTCGATTCCTACAGCGGACAAATATCTTTGATGACGAATTATAAAGGTTCCCCGATGGAAAAGTTTTGAAGAAAACGTCTCAGAGAAAAACATCTTAAAACAAAGAAAAAATTTTGAAGAAAATGTAATCTTGTGGGAAAAAAGCGCCTCGGAGAAACAAGATGTTGAAGAATAAAGAAATATAGAAGAAAATGTCTTGATGAAAAAATCTTGAAGGAAAAAAATATCGAAGAAAACGAAATCTTGAAGAAAAAGAAATATCTAAAAAAAAATACTTGAAGAAAAATTATCTCCTAAAGCATTACTTAACATCCGCGTGTATGTCATCCTCAATTACAACTAGGGGTTCCCCACTTGACTAGCAGGCCCTGAGCTCTGCATGATGGTACCGGCATCTTGACGATTCCCCACGGGCGGGTCCTGGAGGTTTTCGCTATACCCTTGGGCTTTTTAAGTAATTAACATAACAACCAAAGAAGAAAACATTCCCTATTACGTGACAAGCACGTGCATCTTGAAGAAGTGTAAAAAAAAGCCAGGGTCGGGATCTGAAGGGATAGGGCTATGGCCGGATCCAAAATCCTATACTATTGTTGTATGTGTGAATTTTGTTCTTATTTTGTCCTTGGTGTTTCTTCGTTTTGATTTTGTTCTTATTCTTATTGGTCTTAGACTTATTTATAGTTTGGTGTTCGTATTATATTTTTATTGGTTTTGTCGATATTTGTTTCGTACTATTATTTTCTTTTCTTTAGAGTTTTTCATATTTTGCTCCGTTCTTTTCAAGTTTTTATAGACCGGTTTTATATTAACAAATAAATAAATCAATAAATAAGTATAAAGTCTCTATAGAGTGAATGGTCGTATAAATTGTGAATCGGATGGTGCTAAATTTATTGGAAGTCGTAAGATCTAGTACTTTTTTTATAAGTCAAAAGTGAATAGATGGCAGACAGTCCCTCCCTTACAAGCCTATAATTCCCCAAAACATATCATATCAAAATTTCAAGACAACAATTTTGTTCAGCAGTGTTGAAAGGTCCAGTAATCATGTGTTTGGGGATGTCAACCTTCTCAGAGTCCTCAGGTTAAGGGCTGTAAGTTAGGCAATTCATTCATTGTTTATATACAGTCAAGCCATATCCAGGGGGTAGGGGATTTGATCCTCCCCCTTGAAATGTTTGTCCGACTCGTGAAAAAATTGACTCGACAAAAATGAATCTAAAAATATTTTGATGTGTTTTTAAAAGTTATTTTTGATCCCCTCCCCCAAAAAAGATTTTTTTTTTAAATCTCCTCCCCCCCACCTCTGAAAAAAAATCATGGATTCAGAGTATGTTATTGAGAAAGGTATGCACGTTTGAATTTCATTTTCCAAAAAGACGAAGGAAATTCAGGTGACCCTTCAGATAATGTTGACGGGAGTGTTCAACTAAGCCAAAACACGCAATGTGCACATGAATTGTCAAAAGAGCGTAACTCCTGAATGACTTACTTACTTACTTACTTAAGGCTCCTGCCGAGGGTTTGGCGTAGAGAACAATGAGACCAGGCGCCTCCAGGTTGACCTATCGCTTGCCAGGCTCGCAGCTTCTTTCACTGGGATGTGGGATTGGGTGAGGAATTCATCGGCTTTGTCTTTCCCCCTAGTGGGGGAGGCGCTCTCTGGGTCACTTCAAACCCTGTAGGGTGGGGTTGAAGTCGATTGCGACCTGTGCTGGGGCATCGCGTAACATGCGAAGGAGGTGCCGTTCCACCGAAGAGTACGCTGGGCGAACTGCGTCGAGAAAGAAGTTTGTGCCGTACTTGACAGGAGGGTCAGGTTGCTAAAGAAGTCAGTCCAGTGAAGTCCCTCGATTCTTTGGAGATGTTTTGTCTGTGCGACATTGACAGCACTGAGGATAGATTTTGCAGATGGCCATGTCTCCGCTCCATACAGCAGCACGGTGCTGATTGACGCATTGTAAATGCGTATTTTGGTAAAGGAGCTTATGTTTGGCTTTCGCCAGATGCTGCTAAGTCTCCCGACAAGTGCCGACGCTTTGGCTATTCGAGATGTAATCTCTTTTGTGATCAAGCCATCCTTCGACAGAATAGATCCCAGGTAAGTGAAGTCTTCAACCACATCTACTTGGTTACTTCTGATGTTCACTTCCTTTACAGTAGAGGGGGACGTGGGGGCTCAAGGAACATAACTTTTGTTTTCTGCCAGTTGATCATAAGTCCAACTTTCGAGGCTTCTTCTGAGAGCACCTGGAGAGCTTTGGTGACCTTTTTGACGGTGTTTGAAACTAACGCTATTTCGTCGGCGAAGTCAGCATCAATGAGTGGCCGGTCTTCGAAGTGAAGACCGAACTGAAGGAGATTCGTCGTGCTGGTCATAACATAGTCTATGACGCAGTAGAAGAGCTCAGGAGTGGCGACGCAACCTTGCCGGACACAAGTCTTCACCGAGAATGGGGGACTGCGTCTTCCATTGACTTGCACGCAGCTCTCCGTATCATCATACAGCTTTTTAAAAAGTGAGCAATATTTCTTGGGTAGATCCGTAGTTCTTAATATCAGCCAAAGTGCACGGTGATCAACAGAATCGAAAGCAGCCTTAAAGTCCACGAATGCAATGTACGCTTTTCGGTGAACTCTCGCGTCTTCTCGATCAACTGGCACGTAGTGAAAATTTGCTCCGTCGTCGACCTGCCGGGCATGAACTCGGCTTGCTGGACTCTTCTCTTTCTGCGCAACAAGGTGGAACCCCTGTTCAGGAGTGACATGGTGAAGAGTTTACCAGGAACGGAGTGAAGCGTGATCCCACGACAGTTGGATCAGATTTTACGGCTGTCCTTACGTTTCCAGAACGACAATATGATACCAGCACATCAGTCTTTCGGTATGCTTTCTATCGTCCATACAGCTTAGAAGAATAGCTGGAGGCACAGAATCATCGCTGCACCTTTGTACTTGAGGAGTTCTGTAGAAATACCACAGACGCCAAGGGCTCTATTATTATTTATCCGTTTTACAGCATTTTGGATTTCAGAGGTAATAAACGGCTGCCATACAAGGTCGGAAGTAGCCTCAGGTGTGGCCATGGCCGCTTGAATTAGATCTGGGTTAGGATGAGCAGCTGTCTTGGCGTTCAGAAGCGTTGAGAAGTGACTGCTCCAGGCGGAGAGTTGGCTTGCATCGTCTTTCGGCATGTATCCGTCAACAGACAAAACACGACTCACGGTCCAAGCCTTCCGTTCCGTCAGCTCGCGGAGGTGTTTCTATAGGGAGCTGCTATCTCCTTTTCATGAAGCATCTTCAAGATTGCTGGCTTTCTTTTCAACAAAGGTCTTCCTATCAATGTTCAGTAGGCTATTACGCAGGCCATTGAGTCTTCTATACTCTGGCATATTCTTTGCTAAGCGGGCCTTCTAGCGCAGCTCGATTACGGACAGAGTCTCCTGGGATATTCAGGGTTTATTCTTGTGTCCACTGTAGCCAATGGTATTGCCAGCAGAATCAAGTATATTATCTTTGAAAGACTTCCATGCTACTTCAGGGTCTTACAGAACTTGGAGGCAGCTAAACCGGTTAGAGATATCGAGAGAATACTTCTGTTGCATCTCAGATATAGCCAGACAACTCAGATCCAATTTGGGAGGACGTCTTTCTTGTCGTTGCGCTCTCAGGCGTAGTCTCAGCGTGGTGACTACCATCCTATGGTCTGTGTCTCCAGGCCTGGCCGACCTATAAGTCCAGTAATTTCTTATTGACGAGCGTCAGCGACCCGAGATCGTAACATAATCGATCATCTCCTTTGCTTGACCGTCGTTACTATACCCAGTGTATTTGTGTATATCTCGTCTCTGAAAGAGCTTGTTTGATATGACCAGATTGTGCATATAGCAGAGCTGGGGGAGCCTTTGTCCGTTATCATTCAGTGGATCCGGATTCACAGAGCCGAGAACACTTTTCCACATGCCTTCTGTCATTTACCGTTGCGTTAAGGTCTCCCAGTAGAGTGACGATGTCATGGGGTGGGACTCTAGACAGGGTCGCTGATAACTCTGCGTAGAACTGATCTTTCACTTCCGCAGGACTCAGATTGGTGTTAGCATAGCATACAGTAATTGTCCACTTTCCATGCTTGTGCTGGAGCTGAGCCATCAGTATTCTATCTGAAATTTGTTTATAGGACAGAAGGCATTTCTTGGCTCTTGCACTCAGCACGAGGCCTACACCATTTGTCTTGCTTTTTGGGTCACCAGACCAGATCAGGTGATATCCTTCACCAATATCCTCGGACTATCTTCTGACAAGGCTTGTTTCCGTAAGACAAACCACAGCTACATTGAAGTGTTTTAGATCGAAGGCAAGCATTGATTTAGCTCCAGGAAAGTTGAGTGTGAGTACGTTCCAGGTGGCGAGTCGCATTCCACATTGGTCAATAAGGTTCATTCGATGGTGGTCTAAAATCGGTCCAGGGACATGCTGGGGTCGCAAAAGGTAAAAGGGGGGTAGGTCATCCGAGGCAGTATCATCATTTTTCGTTGCAGTAAAATTTTCGGGTGGAGGGTTGCAGGCCCAACCGACCCTAGGTCTGGGATCTAATTAGAGCTAGGACATGCCTAGATACTGAGTGTCCCTGGGGTGGGCTCCACCTACATCCTCAGGTTGAGGCTGTCCATTAGCATGGGGTGTTTAGTTAGGGGAACCCAATATCCAGAGGCATGTGGTCAGCACGCATATTCTGCCTCATTCCTGAATGACTGGGTTTATTAATCTTGAATTTTGAGGAAATGATAAGGGAGGTGATCAAAAAGGGAATATTTCCACGCTAACACTATTACTACAACTACCAATACTACCACATCTACTACCAGAGTACTCCATTTACAATATTGAGGGAACATTTGAACAAAAACAAAAGACGTTATGTGCTTGTACATTTCAAAAGAGCATATCTTAAGACTTGATTTGGTTATTAAGTTGGAACTTTCAGAGAATGATTAAAGGGAAAGATCATCTCACCAAAAGGCAATATATGCACGCTACATAATTTGGGAAAAGTTGAAACTGTATGGAATTAAATCAAAACACACTATGCCCACGCAGGTTGTTCAGAGGACGCATAAGAAATGCTTCAGGAACGGTTCATGGTATTAAGGTTAAACTTTCAGCTTTTGTCGAAGGGGATCTTGAAGAAATTAAAGGTGCTATGCGTATACTGCTACTAATGCTACCACAACTACGGCAACTACGCCATCTAAGAGTATTGAGGTGAAGCTTTCAAGGAATATTTAGGTGGATTTGCACTATATCAAAAAGTTCTTGCGCCATTTTTAAGAGTAAAATGAGATTGAAGGGTAAGCAGCCCTCCTCCCAAGACCATTTATTTTCTAACACATCCAGTCAAAATTTTTAGACAGTCATTTTGTTTAGCATAGTAGAACGGTCTATAAACAATGTCTCTAGGGATGTTGGGTATGTTATCCCCCCACAATTATGTAATTCGCCCATTATGCCTCAAAACTAATGTTTGCTTTAAAATTCAATCAAAAGGCACTGGGTATATGGTTGCCAATAAGACACCTCAACAATATATCGAGAACGGCTGGGGGTACTAAGTTGAAACTTTCTGGGCTACTTCTATTACTACTTCTGCTCTTGCAATTTTAGTACCGTAAATCGAAAGCGTGTAAATGTATCCAAGATGTCAAAGAGTATAGAATTTTTTTTGGGGGGAATGATGTTATTTTTTATTCCTGAGGTTCACTAACAGAGATATAAAATTAAATTTAACAATACTATTTGTGTCAGGATTAAACATTGGTAAAAAGATTTCTCCAACATAGAAATAGCAAGCCAAACTATTGATTCTTATAGAAAAAACCGTAAAGATACAAAAAAGAAACTTTTCACGAAAAGACTATGTCAATAAAAACAGAAATTAATTAAAAAAGTGTTTCCCAGAAAACAAGTTTTTTACTGAAAACAACAAACAAATGACCGTGGATTGTCAGTTTAATATACAAATACAGATATTTATTCCTTAAAGTTTCAAGAATTGTTTTATTTATTTAAGCCAAAAAAGTGAAAACAATTATAATGTATTATGTTTTCGGTTAAGTATGTATGTATGTATGTACAAATTTATTGCCCATAATAAATGTCAAATACAACACTGATTGAGTATAAAGAAAGGAAATGAAAGAAATAAATAAAGTCTGACAAATAAGAATCAAAAACAAAATAAAGAAGAACTGACAGGGGAAAAGAAGAAATAGAAAAAAATACAAATAAGGGCCATTATATCAGAGGCAATGCTGTAACGTTGCCTATAGTAAAGGCCATACGGCTCCAATGTTTTATTACTTATTAATTAAAAAAAACTTTCCAAAAAATAAGTTTTTCAAAGAAAAGTAAAGGCCATTTTAAATTTAAGCTCAGGAGATACAAATACCTGTTAAAATTCAAGCTCAAACATCCAGAAATTACTATTAAATATTAAATGAAACCCAAAACGAACAGAAATTAAATAAATAATCATAGCAAAAAACATATATAAATAATAAAGCGCCAATGACGCAGTAGATTTTAGGCTTCTGCAGTGAGGCGATACCCGAACTCTTGCTTGTAGTTATTTTTACTCGATTCAAACTTGATTTGCATATTCAATTTAAGTTTCACTCGTTTTAAGATTTATTCATTCATTTACATTAATATATATTGTATGTTTTGTTCGCATTCATTGTTTATTTAATTTCTGTTCATTTTAAGTTTCCTTTATACTTTAATAGCAAAATATTTGTTTTCGTTTTAAGCTAGATTTTCATATTCAATCTAAGCATTACTCGCTTTAAGATCTATTTATTCATTTATATTATTACTTGTTGTATTTTTTTTGCTATGATTGTTTATTTAATTTCCGTTCGTTTTGGGTTTCATTTATTCTTTAATAGTAATTTCTGGTCGTTTTGAGTTTGAATTTTAACAGGTATTTGTACTCTTCTGAGTTTAAGTTTAAAATGACCTTTACTTTTCTTTGAAAAACTTATTTTTCGGAAAGTTTTTTTTAATTAATTTTTATTCGTTTATGATTGCAAAAAGTTTCAAGTTTTTTCTGGCATTTGGGGGGGGGGTGCTTACTGTCCGATTATTCTTGACTTTAAAAAACTGATCTAGAACTTTCAATTTAAATCGAATGAGGCTTTTATCAAAGTCTATACGATTACCTCTTTGATAAAAACCTTATATGTGAACAATAGACAGCTTGCATAACTTATGGACAGCGATTGACAACAATGAATGGATTGAAAAAATAGCTCCAATAAGAGGGTTTAGACCATTTCACTTGCTGACACAAAGGGATCACGGCTGTTTGGAATTGACCTTAATAGGAATTTGTTTGCCAAAGCAATTTTGCATCTATAGTAGTAATGAACCTTATACTTCTATGGCCCCTCCGTACCAAACAAGTTTTTCTGGTAGGTATTCTATTCTACAGGTTATTACACTCTTTCAAAGAGGAACGAGTATAACTTGATTGGTGATTGGGATTTGAATAAAAGGAATAGTTTTCGTTACAATTCATATTAGTAAGAGAATTGAATTCAAAGAGAATAGTTTTTATTTGCAAGGATATTAGTGGAGAAAAAAAAATGAGTGGTGCATTTACACTATTGGAGATTAATGATGGAACCGACAGCAGCAGCAGCAACGATATACGAGTACCCAATGTAGCTGTGGAAATAACCGCTGGCTGTAGACTATGTCTTGAATGGGACATTATGCATGCGAGATACGTGATATCATTAAGCAAATTTAAGCAGGAGGAGCAACTATGTTTTGCTGGAAAAGTGAATATTCTCCATATAAATAAACTTCGGTCAGCATTAGATGTCCTATCGAAATATATTGATGAGAACAAAATGCATCAGTGAATATTATTATTATTGTAATTATGTTCAATAAAATTGTTTCTAAATCAATGGTATTTTTTTTTCTTTCTATAGTAGACTAGCGTATATTTTTTAGAGTAGAAAAAAGAAATTCTGGTTAGTCTGAAGTTGGTTGTGAGAGAGTTAGGACTCTAAAAAATGGATAGATTCGAGAAAGATTGAATCATGAGGAATCTAGTTCTTATGGAAAAACGTTTAGTTCTAGACGATGATTTTCTAGAGTTGTCTATTCAAAGGAAGATATTTTCTCGGGGAATGCTTGTCGATATAATGTAAACTGATTCTCCATCATTAGACTATTGCATGAAGCTTCTACATTGTGGTCCAAATGCATTTACACAATTTATTGATATATTGATCACGACACGACAAAATTATATTGTGGATATGCTTTTAAACATTAGTTAGAGAAATTTAGGACTTTTTTTCATAAGAAAGATGGTGCTCAAGGATGATTTACTCCTCTCTCTCTCTCTCAGACAATTTTTTGATGTTGCTAGCTCAGTTTCATTGTGGCAGTGAGAGCGTCAACACATGACAAAATGTTCCATACATGTCCGTTATGCATACACTCACTGGGCAGCTGGTCATCATCATCATATGAGAATTGCACAATGATTGAGGAGTATGATGAAAAATGTAGATTATGCAACCCATGTAAATTGCATAGAGAATATGCTGTGCAAATTAAAGGTTGTAATTCCTGTCTTGAAGAGTTGTGTGACTCTCATCCTAGAGGCCACCTATGCTCCAATTGTCATTATGATAAATGTAATCAGTGGGAGAGTACATATCCCAGTATGATTGGAAAGAATCCTAACCGTGATTTTAGTTTATTGCTACGAGATTGGTATCGTCGTGGTTTTAGATTGTTCTGGGAGGAGGAACCGGGTCATCGATTCAATTGTTGGAACAACAAAAGAATATGGTTTCTGCGTCATCGTTGTGAAGACACTGGGTGTTATGATTATAAGCCCACTGATTTTTATTTGGCTGTGACGGAATGTAATTCGACACTTGAGGACACTGTTTGTGAAATTGCTTCAAATAAGCAAATTGAAACATATGAATTCTATAGAATGAATGAGAATAGTATCATTGACTATACAAAGAGATATGACAAGACTGAAGTCACACTCTACTGTAGAAAATGTGACCCTGACATTGCAGTACATCAGGATCAGTACACTGTGAATTCAGATAATCTACCTGCACTAGTTGTTGTCGACAAATACCTAGTAGTGGATGAAATCTAAAGAGTAGAAAAG
>JAQQPU010019928.1:0-15950 GCA_029168905.1 Artemia sp. Kazakhstan ARC1039
GCAATTTTCGGATTTATTAGTTAATTCCCTCTTTGAATTTTGGTTATGAATCAGGAACACATAACCTGCTGTCCATATATAATTATATTATAGCGATAATGATGTAGTTTTTTTAGCTGTTTTTGTTCATAGAAAAGCTCATAAAATCAGCAAATGAAAGTCTCATTTGGTTTAAAAGGTCTATGATACGTTATTCATAAAATAAAAAGGTAGAAAATTAATATTTAACTAATTTATATTTTTGAATATCCCTTATCCCCCCTTTATTATAGGAAAAGATACTCAAGCTTATATTCTTCCAATTTGCTTTGGTTGAGGAAAATATTCTCAAACATCTGGAATTTACATGACAGAGCTATTCATCCAGATTGCACTGTCTACGCCCATTATTATGTCCATAATTTTGGAACCATCCGAAATCCGAGCTGATAGAGACTAGGACTTAAATAACCTCGGAGATGAATGAGGAATCATCCCCAGTTAGGGTTCAATGATTACCATGACAAGTCCCTACTTTCATGCTTTAATTCAAGAGGCATAATTTAGTTGACAATTTTTTCCAATAATACTAATGACTACGATACACTGAAGAGTTTACAAAATGAAGAAATATGAATAAGAATATATATATAGAGAGAGTATAAATGAATTTAATCAAACTTAAGAAGGACTTCTCGTCATAATGTCTTAATTTATTTAAAAAAAGTTTTTCCGAGGGAAGTAAAGAGCAAAGTTGAAACTTAAAAGGGGTAAAAATTATTACTTCCCAGCCTATCTAATATATATCAATAAAACTAGTACAAATAAACCAAAAAATTATGCTTCCCTATGCTTTTAGGATTATAAAAACTAGCGCTTTACTGAAAAAACAAAAGTCAAGCATAAAAAACAGGAATACTGATTTGGGAGTCAAAAGTGAGTATGTAGCCTGACAACAGTAAATGAATCTATAAAGCATTTCATAGTCTTACACCAATTGTGACATCAGTAACTTTCAGTATACAATTATAACTATCTTAAAAACATAAGCGTAAAATGAAATATTTTTTTAATAACCGCGAAGTAATTGAACAGTATACAGAAATATTGGATTGATCTATTAAGTAGCATTTTGGTATCGCCAGCTATAATGCCAATGGTGAGTAATATACAGTCTTAAATTGTAAGAAATATACTTCAGTATTACCTGAAATGAAGATCAAATAAGACAAAATATGAACTCTGTAAATCCGATTATTTCACTCTATACAACAGTGAATTTCAAGCTATGATACAAATTCTAGAGCTAGTCTATAGTCCTAATACTATCAAAATGGCTTTACTTCGAACTTGTGTACAAATTAATCATGACATGTTTATTTTTCAGAACCGAAACAAGAGCCAGTCATTGAACTGACCCATTGTGCAAAAGTGATACCAAATTGAGCGTAAAAAAAAAAATAAAGCAACAATCCTAAAATGGATCGTTGCTTTATCTTAAAAGGGATTGATCCTAAAAGGGATTGATAATATTTTTATTCTCTAAAAAGTGTCCTGAATTGGTTTACTTTTACTGTACCAAACTCCTGTATTAGTTTGTGTTTTCAGTAAAGCGCTAGTTTTTTATAATCCTAAAAGCATAGGGAAACATAATTCGTTGGTTTATATGTGCTTGTTTTATTGATATATATTAGATAGGCTGTGCAGTAGTAATTTTGGTCCGTTTTGGAGGTGGATGGAGTTCGTCCGGAATGATGCAGACCTTGTCTGCTGACCACTTGCCTCTGGATATGGGGTCATCCCCTAACTAAACACTCCGATCAGGGTGGCTGCAACCTCATGTGGCGGGTGGAGCCCAGCCCGTGAATCTCAGTATCTAGGTTAAACCTAGCTCTAATCAGATTCCAGGCCTAGGGTCGGTTGGGCTAGCGACCCTCCACCTGAAAATCAAGTGCCACGCAAAGTGACTACATAGCCTCGGATCCGGACCCCCTTTTAAAATCTCGACCATCCCGCGTCAACGGACATGCTGACGACGTCAGAAAGACTGGCAGACTAAACCTTCTAGACCAAAGGGGGCTTTGAATAGCCACCTGGAATGTTTTGACCCTGAATGCACCTGCATCAAAGAACCTACTTTCTCAAGAACTTCGTAAGAATAAAGTGGCGATTGCAGGTCTCCCAGAAACCCGTCTTACTGGAAGTGGAGAAGAGCAAATAGGCGATAATCACTCGTTAGTCTGGTCTGGAGGGAGCATGAGAAGAAATGGTGTTGGTCTCGCGCTAAACGGCCCTGCAAGAAAGGCCTTACTCTTGCACGAAGTTGTATCGGACAGAATAATGAAGGCCCGCTTTGGGCACAAGCATGGCAAGATGACAATTTTCGTATGCTGTGCCCCGACCAACGATTCCGACGACGTAACCAAGGAAGAGTTCTACTCTGCTCTGTCCAGATGTCTGTCAACAGTGTCCCCCAACGATGTCACTGTTCTTCTCGGTGACTTCAATACTACAGTGCGAGATGATATGGGTGTTTGGCGTGGCACAATTGGACCTGTATCCCCCGGCCCACTGAATGATAACGGCCTTCGCCTACTCGAACTGTGCCGATCCCATGAACTTGTGATCGCAAACACCTACTTTCAACGTAAGACTATCCACCAGTACATGTGGTATAGTAACGATGGTCGCACAAAGAAGATGATTGACTACGTCATTATTTCTAAACGCTGGAGATCATCGCTGAAGAACTGCAGAACTTACAGATCAGCAGAGCTCGGAAATTCAGATTACAGGCTTGTGTGTGCTGATGTCCAGCTTCGCCTCCATGCACAGCGATCGGAAAGAAAACCAGTAGCAGCGGATATTGGGAAACTAAAGGAGCCAGATACTCGCCAGAAGTATAGTGTTGAGATATCAAATCGCTTTGAGCTCCTTGGCACACTCAAAAGCAGCGAAGACGCCTGGAAGTATTTTAAATCGCAGACCAGCGAAGCAGCACAGCTGGTGCTTGGCAAGCGAAGTTTCCCGAAGAAATCGTGGCTAACTGATGAAACAATGCAGGTCATAGAGCAAAGGCGGAGGGCAAGACTTCTTGGGGACATGGCCACCTATCGAAGACTCAATGGAGTGCGGAACAGACTTATTCACCGAGACCGAACTCAGTTTGTTGCAAGGAAAGCCGATGAAATCGAACTAGCAGCAAAAAAGAAAGACATGGGTAGCCTGTTCAAGCACCTCTGTGATCTCACAGAAAATAAAACACCAGCATTGGGACCCGTCCTATCCAGGGATGGGACACTTGTCTCTGATGAGGGTTCTTGTCTCGAGCGGTGGAAGGATCACTTCTGCTCACTCCTGAACAACACTAGCCCGTCTATGCCTCCTGCTGATAGTCCCAACCAACCGGGCAGTCCAAGACCCGAAGCAGATGCTCCTCCAGACGAGCCTTTCATCCTCTCAGAAATTAGAAATGCAGTAAAAAGGCTCAAGAACAATAAAGCTGCCGGTATCTGTGGCCTGAGTTTGGAGCTGCTAAAATAGGCAGGTCCTGTTATGCTCCTTTTTCTCCACACCCTGTTCTCTACAATCTGGCAAACCGAGATAATTCCCGAAGATTGGCGGAAGGGTGTCATTATCCCTTTATGGAAGAGGAAAGGCTCTAGAAGCGACTGCTCGAACTACCGTGGAATAACCCTACTGTCTGTCTCGAGAAAACTTTTCTCAATGGTCCTGCTAGATCGATGTCGAAATATCATTCGTAAAATTCGGCGACCGGAGCAAGCTGGTTTCATGTCGGACCGTTCAACCATCGAGCAGATTTTTACGATCTGACAAATCATAGAAAAAGTCACGGAGTTCCGACAAAAAGTTTTTTTTACCTTCGTCGACTTCCGTGCTGCGTTCGACTCAGTGGACCGAGAAGCTCTTGGGCGGATTCTAGAATCGACAGGCCTCCCTGAGAAATACTGCAGACTCTTCAAAGATCTACACCATCGGACGGAGAGCTGTGTTCAAGTGAACGGCCGGTGCAGCTCGTTCTTCCAAATCACGACAGAAGGGCGACAAGGATGTGCAGTGGCTCCAGAGCTCTTCAATGTCATCATAGACTACGTTATGACAAGGACTACTTCACGTCTCAGCTTTGGACTCAGGTTTGGAGATCGTGTCATTACAGATGCTGATTTTGCCGATGACTTGGCCATTCTGGCGGACTCCATGGAGCAGTTGCTGGAAGCGCTTCGAATCCTACGAGAAGAGGCTGCAGAAGTAGGACTGCAGATAAACTGGACTAAAACGAAAATTATGGCCATAGACCCATCCTCCCCTGCTGCCAATCCTTCAGTTAGCCTGGATAGCACCACTAGCATCGAAGTTGTCTAACGGTTCACCTACCTGGGCTCCATAATTTCTTCAGATGGCTCGCTTCTTTCTGAACTACAAGCGAGAATATCCAAAGCGTCTTCTGCCATGGGCAGACTGAACCGTCACCTCTGGCGAAAACCAAACATCAGTCGCACAACGAAGCTGCGGATTTTCAACGCCCTCGTCGGCTCTGTGATGCTCTATGGAGCTGAAACGTGGCAAGCTTCAGCCACAAGCCTCAAGGCAATTGATGTCTTTCAGTCGAAGAGCCTGAGGAGGATCGAAGCTCTACGATGGCTCGACTTCGTCAACAATGAGAAGCTGCTGCAGCTCACCAAGCAGTCTCAGTTTTCGATCCAAGCAGCTGAGCGAACACTACGATGGTTCGGACACCTACTTCGAATGCCTCCACACATACCTGCGAAAACGATCCATGACTTCGACCCTGTCAAAACCGGTTGGAAGTGACCTCGTGGCCGACCGAAAAAACGATGGTCTGACAGCCTGTCCGAGTTCCTGACGATGGCAAATATCAGGTTGAGCGATGTGCAAACGCTTGCCATGGACCGAAGTGGATGGAGGAGGCAGACGTCACTCTCTACGCCGAGCAGCGCCCGGCAGGAGACATAAGTCAAAGTAAGTCAAGTCAAGTTTTAAGTTTCGAATTTTCTCTTTACTTCCCTCGGATAAACTTTGTTTTCTTAAACTAGTCTTTGTTCGTTTTTGATTAAAATTCAATGGAAAAACAACACTGCCGTTATCCTTTTTATTTATACGGAAAAATGTATGTTCGTTTAAGTTTTAATATCTCTCTTTAGTTTCAGTTGAAAACGTATTTTTAATATAATTTCTAATCATCACCGATCTAGGGGAGATAAGACACCTCTAGAAAATAGTGTAAACAACCTTGACAGCTACGAAAAATTTTCAGTCTATAACATAGAGTTCATTATCAATAATTCACAAAACAATACATGTTTATCAGGAACGTTTGTTTTTCGATGAGCAAAAAGCTGTTTTCTTCTCAGCCGAATTTGCCTGAAAAAGCCATAATGAAGACAGGGCTATATAAACCACCTACTGACTAGCAGAAAATAGAAGGCCACCTTAACAAAAGAGAGCTGTTTAAGGGCTCATTTAAAAGCTTATATTTATACCTGTTTGCTTTTTATAAAATTCTAATTTTGGTAGATTTTCAGTTGAAAACTTCTTAGTTTTAGTTAATTTTTTTCGCAATAATCTTTTACTTTTAAGATGAGTACGCGATTCATGAAACTTACTAAGAGGGTCGTGATGGTGAGTATATGTTAGGGGTTTTATAAGCCTCCAGCTAAGGGCTTTGAACCATAAGTTTTTCAATGGTACCGTTTTATGCTTCCAAACTTCCACTTAAGAAGGTGTACCAAAAGTGCCGTTTTTAGTGCTGTATGGCACTTTTGGATGGTAAAACTGATAAAAAGCACGTAGGTATGAGTAATAGGTTTAAAATGAACCTTCCAAGGAAATACTTTAAGAAATGAGTGCATCACATTTGCAAAAATATTGGATTATCTGAAAAGTAATCATAAGAAGGGACAAACCATGATTGAAAACAAAAATTCAAGCTGGAATAGAATGCATGATAATTTAATTTTAAATCCAGCGCTGTACTAACAGAACCACGCCTCTAATAATGTAATTTAATATATTGGTGTTTGTAGGACTTTAATTGTGCAGCTTATTAAGTGGGCCTGGAGGAGGATTTTTCGGGAGGTGTTCTTGCAAACCTACAGTTAAGGGTGTTGGACCATAATTATTAAAATGATACCATTTTATGCTTCCAAGATTTTCCACTCAAGAAGTGGCACCAAAAGTGCTGTTTTCAGTGCTATATCTACCTTACGAAGCGTAGAATTGATAAAAAGCACGTAGATATGAGCAAAAGTTTTCGAATGAGCCATTAAACATCACTCTAAAAAGTTCTGGTTGCCCACTAGCTACCACCCGTTTTAAGTACCATTTGAAACTTGCACATGGCGGAATTTATAGGAAGGACGTAGATATGAGCAATATTTTTTATATGAGCTATCAAATCTATCTGAGATGTTCTGGTAGCCCGCCAGCCCCACCCCACGAAAAACGGCATAAAAAGTGCCTTTTTTGTGCCATATGGCACTTGCAGACAGTGGAATTTATAAAAACCACGTGCATATGAGAAATAGCTTTTGAATGAGCTCTTAAGCATATCTCTCTGATGTTCTAGTAACCCGCTAGGCCTGGAAAAAATAACAAGGAAACAAAAGACCATTTTAGGATTTTTTAACTTTTAGCTACTATGGGCTGTGATTCGCTCTTAACCAGGTTGAAGAAAATGCTTCAACCATGACAAAGAGTTCATTGCCAATTCTCCCCAGAAACTAGTTAACATTAAATTCTGTGAAATCTAATAGATGGTAGAATTTTTAAAAACGTAGTAAATATAACCAATAGGTTTTAATTGAGCCATTAAATATGAAATGAAAACATTGACCATATGAAAACAAAAGGAATATAAAGAAATTGGAGAAAGAATTAAAATATAAACTAAGGAGGTGTGAAGTGGAGGCCATGAATAAATTGCCGAGGATCTGGAAGATGCAGCTAGACGGCATAATAGTAAAATATTGTACTGGCATGTTAATAAATTGAGAGGGAGTAGTCAACCCTGACTTGTCCCTGTTAAAGATAGGAACGGGGCCACAATTAATTATAAGGAAAGAGTTAATGATAGATGGGCAGAACATTTTGAGAACGTGCTAAACCGAGATAGAATTGCAGAAAAATATATAGAGCAAAATAAAAAGTTTGTGATATCTTGGATGTGAAGGAAGATTCGTTTTGTGAGGAAAAATTAGCGACAGTACTAAAAGGATTAAAAAATAATAAGGCTCCAGGTCTGGATAGTGTGGTAAATGAGTTTCTTAAGTATGGTGGCTCTGAGGTTAGAAATAAGTTACTGAAGATTATGAATATGGTTTTTGAAAAGGGGAAGTATCTTACAATTTTAGGAAAACCTTAATTAAACCACTGCATAAGAAAGGTGATAAGAGTATGTGTGGTAATTATGGAGGCATTAGTCTGGCCTCTGTAGGTAGCAAATTACTTAGTAATATGATACTTTTTAGACTGAGAGGTACTGCATACAAAGTTTTAAGAGAAGAACAGTGCGGTTTTATAAATGATAGAGGATATGTCGACCAAATTTTCACTCTTAGGTTAATAATTGAGAAGTGCCTGGGTGGTCAAACATCTTTGATCCTTATTTTTATAGATTTTGAGCAAGAGTTCGATTCTGTTGATAGAAGAGCTTTAGCAAAGGTCTTATCCTTGTATGGTATACCAGACAAATACATTAAAGTAATTAGTACTATGTACGAGAATAAAATGGCTGCGGTTCAAGTAGGAAATGAGGTTAGCAGCTGGTTTTTTATTAAATCAGGAGCTAAGTAGTATTGTGTTCTATCCCCCTTTATACGGATTACTTTGATGTACTTTATCTTAAGGAGCACAGGAAAGGCAATGGGAGTCCACGGAATCAAATGGGGAGGAAAAAATCATCCTGGAATTAGATTATGCTGATGATTTAAGCATCCTAGATGAAAATGTGAGCAAAATGAATGAACTTTTAGAGGTTTTGTTAGTTCAGGGTGCTAGAATACAAAGCCACACCCAGAGGGGGGGGGGGGGGGGGGGGGGGGGGAATTGAAACCACCCTGAAATGTTTGTCTGACTCGCAAAAACGTAACAAAATTGGATATAAACAAATTTTGTATGCGTTTATTGAGTTTTTTTGGTGTAAAATTCCCCCCCCCCCGAAAAAATCCTGGGTACGGCCTTACTAGAATAGGTTTTAAATCAATATTAAGAAGACTAAGTCACGAAGGCTAGGAATAAGTGAAGATGAAAAGGTGACGCTGGGTAAAGAAAAGATTGATCAGGTGGGCAGCTTCACTTGCCTTCGTAGTATTATTAGTAAAGACAGTGGGAGCAGTGAAGATGTTAAAAGTAGAATAGCCAAGGCTCAAGGTGTTTTTTCACAGTTGAAAAAAGTTTGGAAGAATAGGAAGATAAGTCTGTAGACCAAGATTCGAATATTAGAAGCTACAGTGATGACAGTGGCCAAATATGGCTCTTAAGCATGGGCGCTCCGAAAAGTGGATGAATATTTGCTAGATGTTTTCCAGAAAAATTGCCTACGGATTGTTCTGGGTACCCGGCTGACTGACCGTATTCCAAATAGTAGGATGTACGAAAAATGTGGTTCAATCCCGCTTTCTAGGGCTATAACGAAAGAAAGGTTGAGATGGCTAGGGCATGTTGGGCGGATGAAGGATGACAGATTGCCGAAGATTGTCCTTTTTGGCAAACCGCCTAGGGCTAAACCGAAAGGAGGTCGTCCTCGTCTAGGGTGGGAGGACGTCATAAAGAAAAATTTAGAGGAAATGGGAACTTTCTGGGAGGGTGTAAGAAGGGAGGCTTTCAATAGATTGGGATGGAGGACGAGCGTGCGCAGCTGTGTTGGCCTCAGGCGACTTGGTGCTGCAGTGAGTTGTTAGTAGTAGTAGTAATATTAAACATGCATCTTCGATGGTGTGGTAGCCTGCTAATGTTTCAGTAGCTTACTGATGAACAGACGATTTATCAAACTTACTGAGGGGGCTTGGAGGGGGAGTGTACGGGAGGGGTTCTTGTAGACCTCCAGTTAAGGGTTCTTGAACTTAACTTTTACAATAGTACAATGTTTGTGCTTCAGAGCATTTACAGTTAAGAAGTGGCTCCAAAAGTGTTGTTTTCAATGCTGTATCGTGAATGGTAAAATTGATAGGAAGAAAACACGTATATATGAGCTATACACTTGAGGTACGGCACCAAAAGTACCGTTTTAGTGCCATTATGAACTTGCTGATGTTGGAATTTATATGAAGGACGTAGATATGAGCAATATCTTTTATATCAGCTATAAAAGATCTGACTACGATGTTCTGGTTGTCTGCTAGTACTACCCCTTGAGAAATGGCACAAACAGTGCCATTTTAGTGCCATATGGCACCTGAAGATGGCGGAATTTATGAAAAGCACGTAGATATGAGAAGTCGCTTTTGAATGAGCCATTAAGCATCCGAAATTTCAAATAAAATTCAAAAATTAAAAAGAACCAGTATCTGCCCCCTAGATATTCCGATTGTACTCGTAAAAGCTCTCTCCGATGAAATATCACTGCAACTGGTAGATATTTTCAACAAGATCATAGGCTGCGCAATAGCACTGTCTAAGTAAATAACGATGTTGGCACAATGTTTTAGTAGACTAGGGTACTTCGTATCGAAGGAGTTGTCGTAGAAACTTGGGAAAGGACTCATTCGGTTTGAAATTGGAGTGGCGTGTGCCTTTTTTAATAGTCGAAAGTGATTGGAAGGCAATTGTGGTAAAGTCATTTTAAGGTATTAAGGTGATGTTGTCGTTGATGCTTTTATTTCTCCCTTTATAGGGGAGATAAACTATGGCCCTAAGGTAATTAAACTTTGGTAGCGTGCCTTAGGCTATGACCTGACTAATGAGGTGTACCAGCTGGGAATATTCGAGGGACTAAATTTAGATTGTAGAGAGGTTGGCTATAACACAATACTTTTATTCAGCTAACATACACCAGTACAAGTCTGATTAGATATAGGCCGCTGGGACTGGTTGTCCCAGGGTATCAACAATTATACGAATACTATGGTAAGATATAATATAAAAAGGCACTTGAACATTTACGATATTTGACATATAATCCAAGGTATTTATAAGATGAACTGACCAGAGGTCAGTCCGACATAAAATGAGTATATCACCCTCTGTCCCCATAAAATGTATCTGTTATATATTTTTTTAACCACACCTTATCGGGACCCTCTGATGTACATAGCTAGGAAGTGTGGATTTGTCAATTTCCCGTTAAGCATACACCTGCCAGGATATGTTCTTTATCTTAATAAAAAGTGGTATTTCTAAACTTTTGTATTTGCGTCTTAATATTTCACTAAATTCCAAATTGACTTAATTAGAAAGCATCACCACACAACTAACACCCCTTCCACGCCCACCATTTCCCCAAACACATCCAATTAAAATTTTGAGATACCCATTTTGTTCAGCGTAGTTGATTTCCAGATAGAAATATTGTTTTTAAGGTGGACACCCCTCCACAGCCCTGAGGGCAAGGGTTATGAGTTGTATCCTTGGGGTATATAAGGTTTTTATAGAATATGGTGTCGTAGAAACTTCAAAAAGGGCTTTTTCGATTGGAAATTCAAAGGGCTAGTGCCCTTTTTAAGGTCGAAAGTAATTCAAGGCCAACTAACCCCCCTCGCACGCCCACCTTTTCCCCAAACACATCCAATTAAAAGTTTGAGATGGCCATTTTGTTCAACGTAGTTGAAAGTTCTGCAATTAGTTGTTTGAGGATGACATCCCCCCTACAGCCCTCAGGGCAAGTTGTAAGTTGTACCCTGGAGGTATATAAGGTTTTTATAGAAATCATTGTCGTAGAAACTTCAAAAAAGGCTCATTAGATTGGAAACTGAAATGACTAGTGTTCTTTTTAACAGTCGAAAATGATTGGAAGGCAACTAACACCCTTTCCACACCCACCAATTCCCAAAACACATCCAATCAAAATTTTGAGATGGCCATTTTGTTCAACGTAGTTGAAAGTTCTGGAAATTATATGTTTGAGCAGGACATTCCCCCCACAGTCTTCAGGGCAAGGGTTATAAGTTTTGCCCTGGGGGCAAGTAAGGTTTTTAATGTAATCTTTGTCATAGAAACTTGAAAAAGGGCTTATTCGATTGGAAATTCAAAGGGCTAGTGCCCTTTTTAATAGTCAAAAGTGATTTGGGCGCCACTAAACCCCCTCTCACGCTCACCATTTCCCCAAACACATCCAATCTAAATTTTTCCATAGCCATTTTGTTCAACGTAGTTAAAAGTTTTAAAAATTGGGTCTTTAAGAATGACAGCCACCTCAGAGCCCTCAGGGCAAGGGTTGTATTTTATGCCCTGGGGGCATATAATATTTTTAAAAATAGTGATGTTATAAAAACCTCAAAAAGGGCTCATTCGATTGGAAATTAGAATGGCTTGTGCCCTTTTTAATGTTCGAAAGTGATGGGAGGATAAATAACACCCCTCTCACACTCACCATTTCCCCAAACACATCCAATCAAAATTTTGATATAGCCATTTTGTTCGACGTAGTTATGAAGTCCGGAAATTACGTCTTTGAGGATGACTCTCCCCCCACAGCCCTCAGGGCAAGGGTTGTAAGTTACGCCCTGAGGGCATTTAAGTTTTTTTTAGAAAGCGTTGTCGTAGAAACTTCAAAAAGGGCTCATTCAATTGAAAATCGAAAGGGCTAGTGTCCTTTTTAATAGTCGGAAATGATTGGAGGGCAACTAACTCCCCTCTCATGCCCACCATTTCCCCAAATACATCCAATCAAAATTTTCAGATAGCAATTTTGTTCAACATAGTTGGAAGTTCTGGTAATTAGGTCTTTGAGGATGACAACCCTCAGCCCTCAGGGCAAGGATTGTAAGTTATGCTCTGTGGGTATATAAAGTTTTATTGAAAGCGTTGTCGAAGAAACTTCAAAAGGGCTCATTTGATTGGAAATTGAAGGGGCTAGTGCCTTTTTTAATAGTTGAAAGTGATAGGAGAGCAACTAACGCCCCTCTCACACCCACCATTTCCCTAAACACATCCAATCAAAATTTTGAGAAAGCCATATTGTTTAATGTAGTTGAAACCTCTGGAAATTAGGTCTTTCAGGATGAAAAACCCCTCACAGCCCTCAGGGCAAGGGTTGTAATTTATGCCCTGCGGTCATAAATTACAATACCCCTCCCTTGCCCACCCTCCTATTTGTCCATTATGTTTAAAATCTAAATGTTGCCTTAAGATTAAATCAAAATACACTGTTTTAATGCTAATTTCCAATAAGGCATCTCAGCAGTAACCCAAGAATGACTGAGGGTATTATGTTCAAACTTTCGGGACTACTTCTGCTCTTAAAATTTAACCAAATCAAAATAGCGTAAGTGTATCCAAGCTATCAAAGAATGTAAACAGATTTTATTGCGAATGGTATCAAGTTTTCTATTTCAGGTCAACTAGAGGAGGTATGAAACTAAATTAAACACTACTATTTGTGTCCAGATTTTTAAAAGGGTGTATGTTGTTAAAAATTGCTGAAAATTTTTCTCCAACACACAAATAGCAGACCAAACTATAAAGTCTAAAAGAAAACGAAAAGATTTAAAGTATTATTTTCTTTTTCCCTGAAAAGACTATGTCAATATAAAACGAACAGAAATTAATTAAAATTTTTTTTTCGAAAAAGAAGTTTTCCAAAGAAAAGTAAAGAACTCCATTAAACCAAAAATGAGCAAAAATAAAATCAAACAATCTACCAAGCGTGAAACTACCACAAATCAGCATCGATAAATAAATGAAACCCAAAAAGAACAGAAATTACAATAAATAACCGAGTCAAACTCAAAACGAGTAAAAATTAACATGAGTAGGGCTTAAAACCCCTATACCTTCCCAAGGCCAGAACATAATTTGCACTTTACTGAAAAAAATACAAATGAATGTGCATTGTCAGTTTAATATACATATACTGATATTTAGTAATCAAAATGTTAATATTATTTGATTTATTAAAGTTATAAAAGTAAAAACATTTATATTTTTCAGTAAAGTGCAAATTATGGTCTGGCCTTGGGAAGCCATAAGGGTTTTAGGGAAGGCATAAGGCCTTGGGAATGCATAAGACCCGTGTACAGCTATGATTTACCATTTTGATACAAATTTACCTCGCAGATTCAAATTCGTGATATGTCAATAGGGCTGTTCTTTTACTCATCTTTGTGGTAAGATCTTACATCTTTTGACAAAGAACACTTATAAGTGAAATCTTAGCTCTAAGATCTTACATCTTATAGCGTTCTTTTGCAAACGTCTTTCATCATTCTGCTCTGATCAGCGGCCTAAGAACAATGATAAGTATATCATCAAAGTTCTCTCATCATTGTTCTATATGGCAGAAAGATGGCGTCCTTCACCCTTTTTGCTCACATCAGTGAGCTGTAAGATCTTAGAACAAAGATGAGTTAAAAGAACGGAAATATTTGCAGAAGGATGTGAGGTCTTATATGTAAGATCTTAGTGCAAAAGAAAGGCCCTAACATTAGAAGTATAAAGTAAAAATATCAAAAATGACCCAATGTCTATCGTAAGTGAAATTACAACTGATACTGGCAAGAAAAATATGTCCGTTAACCAACAAGATAAAGAATTTTGCCCGCTAATGATGCTTCCGTTCCCTTCATGGAGTTTCTTGGTATTATTTTCTCTAATTGTCTTAAGGTGGGATAGGCTTATGGCATTAATACAATTATTATCAAAGTCCATCGCTTTCCATTCTAAAGCCTTCTTCCGAAATTCGCTGCCCCATGTACGATGTCCTTATACCTCATGCTTCTTATATCATACCTATATTAGAATATACATACCTTGTCTGCAGGGACGTTCGCAGGGGGGGGGGGGGCTCCAGGCCCGCCCCCCAAAATCTCATGATTTTTTTATTTTTCCATTATTTTCTGATTTTTCTCACAAAATAATGGGTTTGAAGGATTTGACCCCCCCCCCACCGAAACAAATTCCTGCGTAGGTGCCTTCCTGTCGAGATATTAAGGCCTTACTAAAAAAAACCTGAGAAAGTTGAGTCCATTCAAAAAGAAGGCACCTGGAATCAAAAATAAAGAAAACAGAGTCTTGTACCAAAATCTCCTTAGAATTAAATTATTCAAAATTATTGAAGGTACGCTTCTGCTTCGAAGGAATGACGGGCACTTCCGTTTAGGTTAAAGATGAATCACACAACCTAACACGACTTTATTGACAAAAAAATAAAGTTTAAGTTTTATTTCTTCTTTTACAAGAATTTTAAATGAAAATTATCTGTTCATAAATCGATTTTCAAATCGTTCTCTTTTTCTTTATTAGCGTATATGTCATTGTTTGGTTTTATTTTTGGAGTTGTCTATTTTTGTACAACTTTTTATATTTATTTTTTACCTTATTGAGGTTATTTCATTCCTTTTTTGCATAGTTCGCTTTTTTTGCAATCGTTTAATTTTTAACAGGAAACAAAAGTTCGAAAATGTTTGCTTGTGAATTTTTTTTCGGGAATAAAACCCGTATCATGGTCTAAGTATTATTGGGATTTTCACTATGGTTTCGGATAGTTTTTAAACTTTTATATGATCTTCCTATGAATCCCAAACTCTATAGTAAAAATATTATTTAAAATAATCGAAAAACTCCGGCTGATCGAACGCTTTGACTGGTTGAAAGGTGATAAAATTCAAATGCATTATCTATAAAATTAACCCTTAAAAGAAGCCTATGTCATTAAAAAACGAGAAGAAATTAATTTTTAATAAACTTTTTCAAATTAAAACTCAAAGCGAACAGAAATTGATATAAATGAATAAATTAAGTCTGAGATGAACATAGGTTTAAATGAATAATAATCAAGCCAAACTCCAAATACCATTACATGTATAGTACTAACTTCCGGACGGAACAAATGAACTCAAAAACAAATCCTTGCCAAGGATTATTTGCTAGAGTTCAAGTTGCTAAATGTGTGTTGTTTCGTTGTTACTTTTCCATATCCTGATCCAAGAACAAAGGCGTTCAGGGAGAGAATTGAGCTTTGCAGCTCCCCCCCTCTAAAAAACTGGTGAATACATAATCGTGCTGCGGCCTTGTCATCCAAAGATGGAGACAATGCCTTCACCAAAAGCTACACATCATTTGCCTTCAGGGAAACTTTTGTCACTCGTATAACAAACGGACTTCTGTAAAGAAACAGCTTTATAGTACAACATGACACAAAACTCTACATTTTTGGATTTTATATTTCCGATGGCTTGTTCTCTCCAAGTATTACACCTCCTTCGAACAACTTTACGAGGTAACCACAATTAAATCACTTGGAAGACAGAACAAAAATATCTTATAGAAGTAAGAATTTTTCATCAGTGATAACAAGTTATCTGTTAGATGTAACAAGTTTTCTGTCATACATACCAAATTTTTGCAAGACAGAAAGCAGGGGAGACAGAACAATGAAACTAACGAATAAAAGTCTGCTCCACAATCTCATTTATGCTTTAACATCTGCCAAAATTATATTAAGATAGAGAATAATGTTGACATTGGTCGTATTGTGTCTCGAATAAAAGACTATTAGATATTTACTGAAAAGCCCACCCCAACTGCATTTTGTAATAAGCAATAATTTTCAATAAAAGAAGTGATTGACTACTTGACTCTTTCATATGAAACTTTTCTTATATCTTATAAGTATGTTTTGTTTATTGTGTTTTACGAGTTCTTTGGTGTCCATTTGGTGTCCACAACTATCTATAAGCACCTCAAACATTTGAGCTTATTCAAACGACCATAAATTTAACTCAAAGGAGCATCAATCCTATCCCGTGTAATATATCAGCAGTTAACGATATTTGAGA
>JAQQPU010019929.1:0-10473 GCA_029168905.1 Artemia sp. Kazakhstan ARC1039
TTTTCTTGTCAAAGGGTATACGTGTCTGCACAAAGAACTCACTCCCCCCTTACTTTTCATGCGAAGAAATAGTTCGTTTTTTTCACCTTACAATGAAGGTGTTAGAATTGATACATTGCCCCCCCTCCCTCCCCGCCATATATTTTTATAAAAGCCTCTTAATCATCTGTGAAATCCATTTGCTTTCATTAAATACAATTGAAAATGGATTATCTCGTCTAATTTGCCCAAAAAAACAAACTCTTTGTCAACGAGTCTTGAATCACACATTTCCATCCTTTTGTTTTCTTAATCCCGATAAGATGCATGCCAATGTTGTTTTGAAATCACCCCTCTTGGTAACAGGATTATAAACACAGATGGTTTTATTTAGGCCGGGAAAAGACAGCACATTTTATATGCACGATGGGAAAAGGACATTTTTGAACGAAAAGAACTATTTCTAGTGGATTAAAACTTGTAAACAAAGCAGTGGAGGAGGGATTTTATTTACTTAATGGAAAAAAAGCGTAAAATGCGTTTTCTAGTGAGTATACTCATCATATTTTAAGGTTTGTATTGTTGGGGGGGGGGAGGGGGGATAAGTCCCCCTGAAATTTGAATTTACTGGTAAAACGATTTTTATTTGGAAATAAATTAAGAAATTCAGTAAACTATACTCACATTGACAAATGAAATATCCATTGTTTCAAAGTTAATAATATTCAGTGTACTATGTACGATATGTTAAATCATAATGAAAATTAAATTGTAATGTATGAACATTTTATACGGAATCTCAAGGACGAATAAAAAACAGATGTTGGCTCGAAAAAAACTCTGGTTGAAAAACTTAGAGTTGAAACAAACTTGTTTGGGGGATCCCCGTTCATACTGCTATCTTTTTTGCAATGCTTAGGAACAGGCGGGGAATCCCCAATCGTTTGGAATGGTACCAACGGGGCATAAGCAAATAGCACGTAGTTTCATAACGTGTTTAATCACGTGTAGAGGTTCCATAGAATAACAATGGAAGGAACATAGCGCTATAGAATAGCATGGAAGGGAACATAAGCCCTTAGAATAGCATGGGAGGGAACATAAGCCCTAAAATAGTATGGGAGGGAATATAAACCCTTAGAATAACATGGGAGGGAACATAAGCCCTTATAATAGCATGGGAGGGAACCTAAACCCTTAGAATAGCATGGGAGGGAACATAAACCCTTAGAATAGCATAGGAAGGAACATAAAGTCCTTATAATAGCATAGGAAGGAACATAAGCTCTTAGAATAGTATGGGAGGGAACATAAACCCTTAGAATAGCATGGGAGGGAATATAAACCCTTAGAATAACATGGGAGGGAACATATACCCTTAGAATAGCATGGGAGGGAACATAAACCCTTAGAATAGCATAGGAAGGAACATAAAGTCCTTATAATAGCATAGGAAGGAACATAAGCTCCTAGAATAGCATGGGAGGGAACATAAGCCCTTAGAATAGCATGGTCCTATGGCGGTACGCAAAATGGTATTTAGACCTCTACTAGTGTCAAGAAGAAACCTAGAGAAAAGTAGAGATTTTTAAAAGCTAGGGTTGACGCGAAATCGAAAAATGAGAGCAATAGTAGCCATAATATCTAACATAATCGAAATCAGATTTTGTAATGAATGGACCCTAATTGTTTTACTGAATTCATGGAAAATAACAAAAGTTTTGTTTCCTACAAATCATGACTTTTTACTAGATTTCTGGAAATTTACCAGATCCTCTAAATTTACTAAAAAAAAAATTATTTTACTAGATCTAGTAAAATCCTACTGACGATGGCAACCCTGCTTCTAAATGCTCCGAAAACGGCAAGATGGAGGAGTTGTTAAATGATTCTTACCACTTGAGCAACCAGTTGGCTGAGTGGTTAAGGTGATCGACGTCTTTTTTTTAACTTTAAAACCATGTAGGACATTCTCATGACGATTTTTTTCTGCCATCTCTTCAAATTGAACTAGCGCTAAACTTAATTTACAGGTAGTGTTAATGTCAAAGCTGGAAATACCTGCAGATCTCATGCAGGTAACAGACCGCTAGGTAGCAGAACTAAGAAGAACAAATTTCACAGGTTTTTCGGCACTTTTTTCACAGGTTTTAAAAATTCATAGTGGCAACCCTGTATTTTGGCTAATTATCTAGAGGGATACTAAAAGTGTCCTTTTTTGGCTGATTTGTACACTTTTGCCCCTAAAAGTTTTGGCAACCCTGGTCATCGGGGGTAAATCATTTGTCAAAGAATACCTCCCCAGCTTCCTGGTACGATTCTGCGAACACACCATTATCTTCTGCAACATGGATTGGAGATACTATAGAAGGGCGGTTAGAGCATATTTTATGTATTTTACTCAAGGGATCTAAGCTACCTTTATTTGAACAAAATTTCTTCAAGTTTTGAATTTTTAATTTCATTTGAATACAGTCTTTTTTTTCCTTTTCATAGAATGTTTATTTTCATCAGTTGAGTGAATTTAAATTATTTTAAATGCTATTCTATAATTACGCCTTAACTTAGTTAGTTTTGGGGTCCACCATCTTGCATACTTGTAGGGAGTGATGTTTTTTTCTTAGGTATTGCAATTTTAATTCCGATTTGTATTACATTTTTGAGGCTTTCAACACAATTGTCAATCTCTTGTTTATTTTCCAAAAGCATGGCAAAAATGTCGTCGATATTATCTAAAATGTGTTTGCTAAGTACATTCCAATTCGCTTTCTTGTAATAGAAACGTGGATCAGTCAAACTTATAAAAGAGGAGTCATGAGTGGTACACCTTAACTTAAAAGAAATGTAGCCGCGATCTGAAAGACTGGGGCAAGTTAATGCTTTCCAATTATAAATTTCAGGGGACAAACGATTTCCGACGGCGGTTACATCCGGGCTGGTTGTATTCATTCTTGTATATGTTGCTTCTGATGGATTATTTACTACAACTAATGACAAACATGCGAAAAACAATTCCAATTAAGCCCCTATCCCGTCCGCAATGTTACTAAAAAGCCAAAGGGGCCTTCTGGCATTAAAATTCCTAGCTAAAATTAATGTAGACGTATTTCCTAATGTCTCAATCGAAGATAGACTTAAGGAGGGGGTTTTTATATGATGGAGGACAATAAGCTGACACAGCTGCAAAGGCCTTTTTATTAATATAAATGGAAGTCACAACACATTTATTTGTTGAAACATCATAATGTAAATCTGCTTTCAGCGTATTTTTAACAAAGATTGCTACGCTATAAAAATTTTTCGAAGGATAAAATTTAGAAAAACACCAGTAATTTGGTGGTACTGAGGACACTTTTAAATTTTTATTCACATATGGCTCTTGAACTAAAATAACATCTGGTTTAATCATCTCAATATTTTTATACAATTCTAATAAGGCTACATACGAGTGTTGCAAATTAATCTGAAGAAATGATAAATTATTTACATGTGATGGGATCTGCATTTACGTTGTAAAAGGGGGGNGGGGGGAAGTCCTCACAGCCAGTTTGCCAGTTCAGGTCTTTACACTATTTCCTTATTTTCACAAGTTTAGTCAATTCCCCCGATTCCCTTTTTAGAAATCCTAACGTAAGCCAATCAATTAAGTCATACATATGTGATGGGACAGTCGCAAACCACTTCGCCGGCTCACCAAGTTTCTTTCTGCTTTCGCAATTACGAGTGATACAAATTCACACCATTATTAAGTGACTGACAAATATATACTGCCCCACTAATGACAGAGTAAATTGGGAGGAGCTGTTTGTACGTGCCGAGAATGTAGTGCCAAAAATCATAAGCTTTGATCTTACTCTTATATTATCTATATACAGTACTTTCGACTATTAAAAAGGGCACTAGCCATTCCAATTTCCAATCGAATGAGCCCTTGTTGAAGTTTCTACGACAACTCCTTTGATAAGAAGTGCCCTGGCCAAAACCAGAAAAAATAATACATTGTGCCAACTTCGTTCTTTACTTAGGCAACGCTATTGCGCTGCCTATGATCAAAACATCCAAGAAAGGTAGCTTTCCTGAATTTTCCAGTTCCATTGTGAACTGGAAATTTGAATCAAAAGAGTTCAAATGTGCTAAAAAATCTCTTAGAGATTCCTGTCCCTGTTCCCAAACACAAAGGATATCATCTACGAAACGAAACCAGAGAGAGTTTTTTAAGTGGAAACTATTCAAAGCAGATTGGTCTATGAAATCCATGTAAAAGTTTGCCAAATAAGGAGACAAAACCGTGCCCATGGCTAGGCCCATGAATTGAAGGAAAAATTTTTCTCGGAACTAATGATTCCACCTTGGCCCTGCATATATTTGAAAATCCTACACATCTGGTTCTTTTTGAGGAGTTAACTTTGATATCTACTGTAAATGGCCTACCGCAATCTTTTAAAAAGGTAATTGGGATAAAAAAAATATATAAGCAGAAATTTGGCTATAAATAGAGACACTGGAGATATTTCATTAAGCCCAATTTATAACAATTTAATATTAAAAGCCTCGATCAATATTTTCTAAGAGAACCTATTTGCATTTCTAATGAAAACCGAAATTGTAGGCAAGCTAAAATTATTGCAAGGCAACGAATTCTTGCTCAATCGTCTTGGTAAATCCTTTTTTCATTGATTCCTGCCTGGCTTCTATTCAGTGTCTATTCTCTATTTGTCAGGTAAACTTCGAAAGGTTAGATTTTTGTTGCTTTTTTTTTCTTTTTTGTTTAGTACTGAGTACGACTTGTCGGAGACCCTTGTCGAAATATTTGCTTGTTCTTCGTTTTCGTTTTTTTGCCACTGGCTGACAAAATCCTCGTTTTCTCACCTTTTCTTGAATTTTTTTTTCCTCTCTTGGTTTCATATGTCGTGTATGGCCAGTGTGGTCTTAGAATGTATTTAACTCTCTTTCTAAATTTTACAAATCATCTTCCCACCTCAAAAGTAAAAGATTATTGCAAAAACAAATTTATGGTTATTTCTAAAAAGAGCCAGAATTCCCTCGAAAATGGTGTCAGACATTATACATAAATCATACTTGTTGGTAGATTATTTTAATTAAAGAATGTTACCAGGAAGGGACGGCAAAAATTTCAAAAATAGGTCATGTAAACTTGTTTGACAGATTTTTATTTAAGTACATAAGTTTGACTTCCGTATATTCTGATTTGTGAGTGTGAATCCTTAGCAATTTGTGAGGTGTCAGTCAGATCTAAATTCTTAAGCAACAATATATAATAGGCAAGTCTTTTTGGTTCTTTTTTTTTATAGTTTTATGCAAGGTTAATACAAGCTTTCTGAATTTTGCAATCTAAAATTATTTCTTAGGCCAATTTTGAATTTGTTGACTTTATCAGTAATCCTAAAATTACTTCAAAAGAACTAAATGACATATCATTATCTTATTTTCCGCAAAGCCTCTGAAACTTACATTAGGACACGAGAAATATTTAGTTGCAACTGAATAAATAAAGAAAATTAAACTATGCTCTCTGTATAGTCACGTCAATTTGTGAAATCAGAAGGGGGAGGGGGTTGCTATCAGAAAACGCTTTTATAATACAAAGTTTTATGTTATAATATGCATAAGAATTCCATTGATAAGATTTCTATGTTTCCCTCCATTTCATACAGGTTGTTAAATAATTTTTAAGTATTATATGCATCCAACTGTTAAAAAGGGGGCGGCATTTACCCCTAGGAAAATACTTCCCCCTTCCCATGGGTGGTTGATCTCTAATCGTATTCGACTTATAAAAAGGGCTAGAACTCTCAATTTCTGATGTAGTGAGCACCATCAGAAGTTTCTGTGACTGTGAGGAGGAGGTGGTCGTGAGGAAGGAGAAGTCCCCCTTCTGTACGGAATAAATTCTGTTCATTTTTAGGTTCAGTGTTACTCTTTACTTTTATCATGGTTGCAGCACTAGCTGCAACCTTGTAAAGAGTACACTACGGCCCATAGCAACCAAAAGGTAAGGGACGCGCTTTGAAAAAACTGCCTATTGAGAAAAAATTGCCATCTGACACTGATTCAGGAATAGTAAATATTATTTCGGTTTGTTTTAAAAGTAAAAAATTTTGCGAATATTTGTATGCTTTTGAGTAAAAGCTTGAAACCCCTTGAAAAAGGTGTTAGATCAAAATGAGAAGTGCATCATTGGAATCAGCATAGTCGAAAATCTAGTACAGGGGAATTACCAGGGGCGAATCTCCAGTACTTTTATTAGGGGGGGGGGGGCCAAGAAGGGTCCATATCTGGATTGTCAAGGGGCGTTTGATATATGAAAAAAATTATCCACATTATTGGGTGGCAACTACTCCCCTCCCCCAACCACGCCCCCGGGAATTACAGTTCTCTTCCTTGAACAACAAGGAAAATCACTTTTTTTACACGGGTATTACTGATCTGTCTCTCTTTTGGGGGAGAGGGGGTAGAGGATTATCAGAACCTCATAAAAAGGGTGGCCGGTGCATTTCCCTCCCGGAAAAAACCTCCCCCGGAAAACAACCCGTACCCATGGAAAATACTCCCCCTGAAAAATCTTCCCTCGGAAAATGCCCACATACTCCGCGGCTGGTTAATCTCCAATCCCTTTCAACTTGTAAAAAAAAACTAGAACTCTTAATTTCTGATTCAATTAGCACCCTCAGAAGTTTCTGCGACCACTTTCATAATAACAGCGTAGACCAGAAATATTCCCAGAAATCATAACACAGTAGATGTTAATTCCACATTTTTGATTCGTTTTTAAAGTTTCTTTTGTATCCCCCTCACCGACAAAATACCCCCTCCTCCCTAAATAAAAATCCTGGTTACGGTCCTGGAAATTATACATCAAATTCTACCTCCTCTCTCCACTCGTCTCACCCTTAGAACAAATTCTGTATTTGTCCGACTGTTCAATGGGAGCTTGGATTTTTTGGCATTAAAATACACCCTTTGAGGTATCTTCCTCCCTACCTAGCTACAAAACAATCAGAGAGCCCCATTTTAGGAATTTAATGGCTTTTGTAATTTGTCCATTGCTTACAGAGAGTATTTGTTATTGGGAAACAAAAGGTCATTTTTCGCGGGGGAGTTCTCTGCAAGGGGTGGGATTGTCTGGGGGGAATTTGGTATGGAGAAAACTTTAGGGAATAATTTTCTTTCAGCGGGGATCTAATTTTCTGGCAAGACTTTTCCGTGGAAAAATGTATTTAATGTCCAAAAGGGTGCTGCAAAGTGACACCTCTCTTCTTATTGCACAAAAATGTTTCCAGCGTTTATTTTAATCATTAATTTAACTGAAGTAATTTGCTTCATAATGCAGCTGTCCATAAAGAGGGGTCTTAGATCTTTGTGTAGGGCGGGAGGTAAGGTACCAAAATGAGTACGTTTCAATAACCTAATTTTCTAAGCCCCGCTGAGCCTTCAGCTGAAAACTAAATGAATTTCTTGTGACTTGTTATCTAATTACTCTTCGTTCCCACGTAGATTTTCAGGCTACGCCTTTATTATTGGTACTGAGGCGGGAGGGTGGGGGGGGGGTTATTAGCGTCCTAGTAGTGATCAGATTATGTCTGATGAAATTGTGTGCAGTGAGGTGATTTTTGAATCATCCTATTTAAGTAACTAAACAGAATGGAGGTCAAGTAGTCCCTTTCTTCGCTACCTTTTCCTAAAAAAGACACAAGAATAAAATTCTGAGAAGCCATTTGGTTCATCATAATTCCCTTCTTGTTGCACAAAAATATTTCTGGCGTTTATACAAATTTTTCGGGCATTTTTTTCAAATGCTTATTCCCAGGGAGTTCTAGTTTTTTTTTATAAGTCAAAAGTGATTGAAGGCGAACTAGCCGCAAGGGGTATTTTCTACGGGGGGGGGGGAGGTATTTTTCACGGGGTTGATTTTCCTGGGAGGTATTTTCTGGGGGGAGAAAAACCAGAAAACATAAAAGCTATCGCTCATACCTACGTTCTTCCTATGAATTCCTCTATCTTCAAGCACCAAATGGCACTGAAAATGGCACTTCTGGTGCTCTGTCTCAATTGGAAAATCTGGGGCTAGTGGAATGCCAAAACTTCTTAGAAAGATTCCTGAAGGCTCAGTTGACCGATTTTGCTACTTTCTGTGTGCTTTTTGTCAATTCTACCACCCGTAAGTGCCATATAGCACTAAAAACAGCCCTTTTGATGCCAATTGTTAAGTCGAAAATCTTGGAAGAATAAAACGGTACCATTGTAAAAACTATGGTCATAAGCCCTTAACCGGAGGTTTGCAAGAGTCCCTCCCGTATACTCCCCCTCCCAGCCCCCTTAGTATATTTTGTAAATCGTCTTCTCACCAGCAGGCGACAGGGCTAGCGGGCTACCTTACCATTGCACAGAGATATTTAATGGATCATTGAATTAATACTAAATAGTATTTAATACTTGTAAAAACGGTGATTGAAAAAAAAACACTTAACACTTGGAAAAAAGAAATTAAATAAAACATTACATTTACTTTATACTGGGATTTTTTTTTTTTTCTTTCGTTTTTTTAGTTAACAAAATTTCCAGATACCTCATTATTCTTCTGTAATTTTTTAGTGGCTATATACCTAGAAAGAATTGTTTTCTGACTTAAACTGTCCAAATAGTTTACCCCCCAGTAAATACCCCCCCCCGTGGATAAGAAGGCTTTCTAAATTTGAGAATTTTATTTTGAGTTTTAGTTTTTTAATTCCCGTAAGGGGAAGGAGTTTTGTTACTTGTGTATTAAGGGCAACTCACTCAGGTGTGTAAAACGTAAAACGCTGTGTAAAACTAAAGAACAAACCCGGTTTCTTTTTTAGTTTTTTTTTCAGCTTAGCGCGAGACAAGACAAAGACAACTGACAGAATATATGGGAGATATATAATTTGGTCTATGTATTTGCATACAGGGGGGGGGGGGATAAAGTATTTTGACAGTTTGAAGTCAGAAAACAATTCTTTCTAGGTATGTGACCACTAAAAATTACAGAAGAATAGTTTGGTATCTGGAAATTTTGTTAACTAAAAAAATTCCAGTATAAAGTAAATATAATGTTTCATTTAAGTGTTTTTTGAAAAAAAAATTTTCATTTAAGTCTCTTTGAAAAAAACTTGCCAATGACAGTTTTTACAAGTATTAAATACTGTTGTTAGGTAAATGTAGTGTTTCATTTAAGTGTTTTATGATGATCGCTGATCAAAGTTTATGTTATTTTACTGTGTTCATGACTGTATATTTGGCTTTAAATTACACTTATTTATCTATCTATCTAATATGCAGAATAATTGTACCAAACAGATTTTGCATGCAGACCCATTAAACTTTACCTTCCTCCCACACCCCTAATACGCAAACCTAAAGCCTAAATTTATTTCTAAAGTAACGACGAAACTAACGAAAAAACTGATGTGTTCTCGAATTTTACACAGCGTAAAATTGAGTGAGTGGCGCATGACACACAAGTACCAAAATTCCTTCCCCATATGGAAATTAGAAAAAAATAAAACTCAAATAAAATTCTCAAATTTGGAAAGCCTTATTTTCCTCGGGGGGTATTTTCCGTGGGGATATTTTCCACGGGTTGATATTTTCAGGGGGTAAACGCCGGTCACCACTCAGAAGAATCCAAGCTATTAAAAAGCCGTACCTGCAATATACGCCTTTTGTATAAAATTAAATAGAAAAAACAGTTTTTTTTTAACTGAAAGTAAGGAGCAACATTAAAACTTAAAACGAACAGAAATTGTTCCGTATATGAAAGGGGTTGTCCCCTTCTCAACACCTCGCTCTTTACGCTAAAGTTTTTTATTGTTTTAAAAAATAGAGTGGTGAGAAAGAGTAAAACTTTAGCGTAAAGAGCAAGGTGATGAGGAGGGAACAGCTCCTATCATATACGGAATAATTTCTGTTCGTTTTAACTTTTAATGCTGCTCCTTACTTTCAGTTAAAAAAACTTGTTTTTTATTTAATTTTTGAACGTTTTTGAATAAATGCAGGTTTTTATTTCGATTCAACGTACATGAATAATTAAAACAAAATTTGCACACTAATTTTACTTTTATTTGGTTAAATGGCTTTCTTGAAAGTTGTTTAATTTTATTGACGAACGTTTTTATTAGTAATAAATATACTTAATTTACGAATTAACTTATGTAACGAACTTCTATATCCATATATTTTAATACGTGTATTAGGGGGTTCGCCCCCTAGTCAATACCTCGCTCTGCACGCTAAAGTTCTAATTCTTTAAAAATTACCCTTGATCACAAAGGCCGTTAATTAGAATAATTAGCTCTTATGAAAGTACTAAAAAATATTTTGCTTTAAGAGCGAGGCATTGACTAGGGGGTGAACCCAATCATATACGTAATAATTTCTGTTCGTTTTAGGTTTTGATGTTGCTCCTTACTTTCAGTTGAAAAATTGTTTTTTTTTAATTTCTGATCTTTTTTTTTT
>JAQQPU010019930.1:0-15949 GCA_029168905.1 Artemia sp. Kazakhstan ARC1039
TTTTTTGGTACTAGTATAACGGGGGCTGAATACGGGCTTATACTCGGCCGTATAATATTGTTTCTTTCTAGTTCGCGGATTTTATTTTTTAACCAGCCTTTGTAGGGATGGGGGATGCGATAGGGCTGTTTAGCTACAGGTAACCCTGTGGTTTGGATAGAGTGTTGATAAAATGGTATCAACCCGATGTCTTCCTCACATGTAGAAATATCTCTAAAATTCCAAAGTAATTCACATAATCTTTCCTTTAATTGCGTATCTTGGATATGATCTAATTTAAATTCTTCAAAAAATTGGGGTTTTGTTAGGGGGTACCTATTCTTTGGATTGTTAGTTCCAATGTTATTAACTAAGCTTTCCTTGGAGTCTCTCCATTTGTTTAGCTCATGCTCAGAAATAACCTGTATTTCAACGAGACATGATCCTTTTTTCAATGTAATCATATCGTTTTCATGTGTGTTAGTTAACCAAATAAAACCTTCGCCTTTTTCATATGAAATGATCTGTTCTTCACAAAACAGATTTTCTGGAATTTCTTTACACGGGGATGCGAACCAGATTTCAGAATTGTCATTTACAGGGGTGACCATTTGAGAGATTTGTACTCTTTGCATAGTATTTGGGGGGATTTCTGTTTTACGTACTGCGAACCCATAATATTTCTCTTCTGAGTTATTTTCTATTAAGTTGAGGTTGGCGCTTGGTTGCGTCAAGTCTTCCGCTTTCGGGGTTGGTTGTAGGGGTGAATCCAAGTCTTTTCCCCTTACAACAGTGTTTGGACTTATTATTTCATTCCACAATTCAGCTATTTTCTTTATCTCTTTTTGTCTATACTCCTGCATTTCTCCTATTTTTACTTTTACTGACTCGATCCATTTGCTGTTTGATTTTCTTTCTCGTCCCGTGGGAGGAAATGACGTGACGTGAGGTACAGAAGATTTAATTCTATTCACTGTTGCTTCCCCTCTCTCCACACGTTGGAGAATAGGATCGTGTGGATAAACGAGTCTGTTATTTGCTATATCTAATAACACCTTATTAGATTTTAAAAAATTAGCACCAATTATCGCTTCATATGGGAAATTTTTGCAGATTATGAAGTTTGTAGGAAAGATCCTATTATCTTTTATCACATCTAGGCATATGGAGCCTATAGCTTCCAGCCTATGCCCCGTGACACTTGTTAAATTGGGAATATTGAAATTTTTCTGTCGTTTAATATATACTGGTAGTCTATTAAATACATTTGAATTTATTATGTTAACCGATGCACCCGAATCTATTAACGCTTTGAAGTTAATACTTGCAACACTAAAATTATTCAATATAGGTAGCATATCATTATTATCACTAAAAGAAGGTACAATTACTGGATGGAACCTATAAAAAATACTGGCCTCCAGGGTCCCAGTTAATTTTCTTGGGGGCCTGATTCGTTTCCCTGTGCGCTTATTTGATAAGTTGGGGTTTGATATTGGGGTTCGGTGGGAATTTCACATGCTAGTGAAGTTCCAAGTTGGTTGACGTTTGATTGTCTTGTTTGCCACGCATTATTGCGTGGGTTAATGTTTCTTGTGCCGACGGCTCGTGGCATTTGTTCACTTTGTATTGACGAAAAATTTCTTTCGTTACCCGTCGGGAAAAAATATCCTCTGTTATCAGTTGTACTCCTGTTGAGTCTAGTTGGGTACACCGTTCGTGAATTGAATTGGTACATGTTCTGTCGCGTATTTGGGTTGGGGAACCGATAATTATTTTGTCGGTTGGGGGAAGGATTTGTATAGGTTTGGGGATTCGTATATTGGGAAGGATTCGTGTGTACAAATCCTTGTTGGTACGAGTTGCGGTACGAGGGGAGACGTGGGGGATTATTTCTATAGCTTCCTGACCCATTGGCATTTAAGTTTGTTATCCCGAACAAACGGTTATTAAAATTGGGGGTTACTGGTGTAAAGTTATTTCTAGTACGGCATTCCCTGGCAATATGTCCTTGTTTATTACATGCATAGCATATAATTGGGGGGTTCTGTGCGTTGTTTGTCGTATTCGTGGGTACAAAACGTACCATCCTTTGTCTTGTAGGGGCTGGAGATCTATTTTGGTTTGGTTTGGGTGAGTTTTCTCTAGGAAAGAAATTTGGGGAAATTGCTCGTGATCGTCCCGGAGTTGAATTTTCTACGTTATTTATTCTTGACTTATTGTGGTTCGCCACAATTGAGTCAATTTCTATCATTCTCTCTACTTCCTGGACTGCTAGCTCTAACGTTTGGATATTCTTTGATATCAACATTCGGTACAGTTTGGGGCTTAATCCTTGCATGAAAGCATTTAGTACTATTTTATCGTATAAGGGACCAAACTCTTTTCCGTACTTGGCTTCAATAGATACCATTACTTTGTGCAGGTATTCTCTAACATTTTGTGTTTCGTCGAAACAAACCGTACCATGCTTTAGTTTGTGTGTTGAACTGGTTTCAACGAATCTTTCTCGGAACGCTTTTAGTAATTTTTCTATTGAGTCTATAGGAAGATTGTTATCTTCCCCTATCGTATTTTCAATTTGTTTTAGAAATGTTAGTGCCTGCCCCTGAAGTCTCATTAGTAACATGCTTACTAATGATTTCAAGTCTGTTTGAGTTACCTCTACAAATTGATTTAATTGGATAATAAATTCATCTACATCTGAGTCTCCGTTATATGGGGGTAGTGATTTTGATATTTCCACTGTTTTGGCAATAAGTTTTTGCTTTAATAATTGTGCGTTTTGATCTAACGACATATTGTTGTTGTTTTTTTTTTTTTGATGGGTTAAAATTCGGTACTGGTTTTTAATTGTTTGATATTATTTAAAATTGATATTTTTTAATTACATGTAATCTCTTTTGCTACTATTTCCAGATGATTTAGGCCTAAAAAAAAATTTTGCACTTGAAAATATGTAAACAATACTACACTTTGAAACATGCAAAGAGAGAAAGAAAAAAAAATTTCTTGTGGGTAATATTTCTCAACAATTCTCCTCCTCTTTTTTTTTCGATGTTGTCCTTGTGTTTTTGCTCCTTTAAACCGGCCGCGCCAATTCTAATGGGGGGGTTTCTTTTTAAAATATTCAACGGCAGAGCTTGGTTAGTTAGGGCTAATTCTAATGGGGGGGTTTTCAAAACGACTAATTCTTATATCTTTTTTGAGATTTCCAAATGGAGAATTTCCGATTAATTTATTCAATGGGAAATTTAGTTAAGCTCTTGGTTAGCGGTCCGCGAGTGGCTTACCTGAGTGGAGGCGGAACTTCCAGAGTGGGGAGCTTAATCTAGGAGTACATGTAGGGAGCTTATATTGACGACCATACTGAGTCGAAATCAAATTGATGAGTTTCAGTTTCCCTTAGGAGCGAGTGGAGCCACAAGGACTAACGAGCTTGAGAAATATTAACACAAGAGAATAAAATAAAATAGTAATGCATTTATTGTTACTTACATAATAGTCGCAGAGTTCTTGGTTGTATCAACAAATTAGCAACACAGGTCTCTGAAGTAACTCAAAGTTTATACACTTCAAAAGTTTATTACAACACAATCATGGTAAAAGACTGATCAATAAAAACTGCTAGAAGACTGGTGTAAGACTCAAACTGAACTCAAACTAAGACTGTAGAAGACTGGCTCAAATTTGGTAAGTCCTAACTATCTATCCTCTGCAATTTTGCCGGAGGTTACGTCTAGGCGTTGCTAAAAGTATATTTTTTCAGTCCTCATTGGCTGCACTATTTGTCCTACATTACTATTGGACAAGCTTGCACCAATGGGCTGCTTGGGTTTAATTAAAGTTTATGACTTTTAAGATGTCACTTTGGAATTTTTCTAGCAACTAAAAATTCTACACTGCAATATTTTGCTAGCAGGTGTCGCTTAATTTATGACTTTTAAGATATCACTTTGGAATTTTTTCGAACGAACAAAGTTTTATATTGTAACATTTTCCCAGCAGGGTGTCGCTTAATTTTCAGAAGACTTATATTTTATTTCTTTGAAAATTGGTAAAGGATAGTACAATTTAATTGCATTAAGACACCTGGTTTTAAATTTAGTCTCCAGAACAATACAATCAGCTTAAGCAAATATATTTTGCATCTCGAGTGACTACTTTTTTTGTATTGTAAATCTTACTTTCTTGACAGTTTGGTATTTTCGAGCTCTTATTATTTGAACACAGGTGTTAGTCACCTGTCGTATAAGATTTGGTCAAGCTAATATTTATTAGATACTTTGGAGACGGGGAGTCGGATTTACTTGTTACATTTTCTGTGGGAAAGATTTTTTGTTTAATTAACTACGTTTATTTCAGTATTTTAAATTGAACACTTGATATTTGTTTGATTTGTAGGTTACTTGAATTTTCGGATTCACATTCTTGGGTGATGTTATTTTACTGGGGTAACTTTAATTGGGGAATTTTGATGTATATTTTTTTTTAGAATTGATCCCATTACATATCTGGGGCTGCCAATAGGTACCTCATTACAGTATACCCGCTCCCTCCTGATCTCACAACCTGAACGGCGGATTTCCAACTCCTATGCTTTGATCGTTAAATCCACTCTGAGATTTAACCTTCCACTACTGGCAAGTATTTACAACACTACCGCTCTGCCACATATTATATGTGACCCCTTTCTGGAAATTATTGTTAAACCCTGAAAAGTCTAAAATCCCCTCTTTATTTTTCCGTTTTGCTAAGTACCTACTAAAATTACTACCTTGGACAAAAATAGTTTTCTGATTCGGCGCTTCAACCTAGCGGACCCAAATCTAGCTGTTGAGTCACTTATTAGCCGGCAAAAAACAAAACCAGCAATTCTAAAGCACGAGTGGGCAAGTTTGCTTGTTTAATTTTCCCTCTTGTTTTTTTTTTCAGAAGTTGGTGTCCTTGTTGCTATTTTCGAAGAAGTTGTTGTTTCTGTTGTAATTTTTGAGTATGTTATCTTTATGTCTCCTCATTTCGAACTATTTTGTATACTATTTAAGAAGTTGTTGCTTTTGATGTTATTTTTTTAATGTTTTCTTTTTGTTTCCTCTTTTCGCATTTTTGTATACTCTGTCATTGTACATTTATTGTATACGACGGGTTTTCAATATATTGTATTATTATATTATATGTCCCCAGGGCATAACCTACAACCTTTGCCCTGTGGGCTCTGGGGGGTTCGTAATCCTCAAATACACAATTTCCAGAACTTTCAACTTCGTTGACCAAAATGGCTATCTCTAAACTTTGATTGAACAAGTTTGGAGAAATAGTGGGTGTGAAAGGGGGGTTAGCTGCTCTCCATTCACTTTCGACTACTAAAAAGGGCACCAACCCTTTCAATTTCCAATCAAATGAGCCCTTTTTGAAGTTTCTACGACAAAACTTTCTATAAAAACCTTATATGCTCCCAGGACACAACTTACAACCCTTGCCCTGAGGGCTCTAAGGGGGTTATTATCCTCAAAGACCTAATTTCCAGAATTTTCAACTACGTTGAAAAAAATGGATATCTCAAAATTTTAATTGGATGTGTTTGGGGAAATGGTGGGCGTGAGAGGGGGGTTAGATGCCCTTCAATCCCTTTCGACTAGTAAAAAGGGCACTAGCCTTTTCAATTTCCAATCAAATGAGCCCTTTTTCAAGTTTCTATTACAAAGCTTTCACTAAAAACCTTATATGCCCCCCCCCCTCGGGTATAACTTATAAATCTTGCCCTGAAGACTGGGGGGGGGGTATCCTGCTCAAAGATATAATTTCCAGAACTTTCAACTGCGTTGAACAAAATGGCTATCTCAAAATTATGATTGATATGTTTGGGGAAAAGGTTGGCGTGAGAGGGAGGTTAGTTGCCCTCAAATCACTTACGATTCTTAAAAATGGCACTAGCCCTTTCAATTTCCAATCAAGTGAGCCCATTTTCAAGTTTCTATGACAAAGCTTTCAATAAAAACCTTATATGCCCCCGAGGGCATAACTTATAGCCCTTGCCCTAAAGACTGTGGGGGAAGTGTCCTGCTCAAAGGTATAATTTCCAGAGCTTTCAACTGCGTTGAACAAAATGGCTATCCTAAAATTTTGATTGGATGTGTTTGGGGAAATGGTGGGCGTGGAAGGGGTATTAGTTGCCTTCCAATCACTTTCGACTATTAAAAAGGGCACTAGCCATTTCAATTTCCAATCGAATGAGCCTTTTTTGAAGTTTCTACGACAACACTTTCTATAAAAAATTTATATGCCTCCAGGGCGTAACTTACAACCCTTGCCGTGTAGACTGTGGGGGTTTTGTTATCCTCAAAGACCTAACTTCCAGAACTTTCAACTACGTTGAACAAAATGGCTATCTCGAAATTTTGATTGAATGTGTTTGGGGAAAAGGTGGGCGTTAGAGGGGGGTTAGTTGCCCTCCAATCACATTCGACTGTTAAAAAAGACACTAGCCTTTTGAATTTCCAATCGAATTAGTCTTTTTGAAGTTTCTACGACAACGCTTTCTACAAAAACCTTATATGCCTCTAGAGTATAACTTACAACCCTTGCCCTGAGGGCTGTGGGGGAATGTCCTCCTCAAAATCATAATTTGTATCTGGAAATCAAGTACGCTGAACAAAATGTCTATCTCAAAATTTTGATTGGATGTGTTTGGGGAAATGGTAGGCGTGGAAGGGATGTCAATTGCCTTCCAATCACTTTTGACTATTAAAAAGGGCACAAGCGACTCCAATTTCCAATCAAATAAGCTCTTTACGAAGTTTTTACGACAACTCCTTCGGTACAAAGTGCCCTGGTCTAAGACCAAGAAAAAAAATAATATATTGTGCCAACATCGTTCTTTACTTAGGCAGCGCTATTGCGCTGCCTATGATTTATGACTTTCCCACATTAAGGTTTCAATATCGGTAATGTCACCATTCAACACTTTATTGTCAGGGTTCAAGCAGATGTCACACATATCACATGTTGGCTTTTTCAAAGATATATTCATTGACAAAAGTATCTTCCGGTGTTCTTCAACTGAGGTTTGTGCAAGTGGAAATTTCTTGCGGAAGTCTTTGTGCATAGTATTGACTGTAAGGAAGTGATCGAGATCAAGCCTATTCGCCGCATTGTATCTTCTGTAGTGAGAAACGGTTAGGTGAAAACTGTTTATATGATATTTAATGTTTTCTTTTAAATTGATGAGGCGGTTCCCACCACGTCGCTCATTCAGAAAAATCTCTTCCTTTTCAGCTTTTTCTATAACCCTATGCAGTTCTTGCACCACTCAGTTAGTCTTGTACCCAAGCGTACCCAGGAACATTTTTCGGCATACATGTCAGTATTTTCGTGGTCTTTATTTAACCAAACAGAAAATTTTCGCGGCACCATAAAAATTGTGGCGCTTCGCGCCCCGGTTTTACCGACTCTTTTTTATCAAGGGACTAAAACATTGGGAGGGAGGCGTCCCCACTCCCCCTATAGACTACGGCTCTGGATACTGCTATTACTGCTGCTACCACTAAAACTACTGATTCTGTAGCGAGTACTACCAAGGCTAAGGATATTGAAGTGTACATATGAGGAAATTTCGAGAGGTAAGTTGAACTAAAACAAAACATACTATGTGCATACATACTGCTAAAACAGGCGTATCAGCAATATGTTTGGAACGGCTTACCGTATCAAAATGAAACTTCTGGGGCATCATGACGAGGATGTTCAACTGACCAAAAGGCAACATGTACCTGCTACTACTGCTATAAATGCTGCTGCTACTACTATTTCCACAACTACTAATATAAAGCTATTACTGCTCCAATACTATCAATACTACTATGATACAAGTACTATTAAGATTACGCCTATGCAGATAAAAATTTGAATAAATATAGAGGGAGAATTTAATCTAAATCAAACGCCCTAAGTGCACGCAGATTGCCTAAAGGTCGTATGTCAAGAATGTATTTATCCTACAATGCTCAAAGGGGAGGATAATTTTCCAAACATATCCGATGAAATTTTTGAGATGGCCATTTTGTTCAACGTAGTTGAACGGTCTAGTAACTACGTCTGTAGAGATATTAGGTATCAACCCCCTCCTCCCTACAGCTATGAAATTTGCCCATTATGCTTTAAAACTAAATGTTGCTGTTAAAACTGCAGTGTGTATGCTGGTTGATATTACTGAGATATCTCAGTAATATCCCAAGAACAACTGAGGGCATTAACTTGAATCTTTCAGGGCTATTACTATTACTACTTCTGCCCTTACAATTTAACTAATTCAAGAGAGTATAGGTGTATCCAGGTGTTCAAAAACATGGATACAATTTTTTGGGAATGGTCTTAAGTTCTTTTTCTCAGGGCAGCTTGAGGAGGTATAAAACTAAATTTAACAACGCCATTTGTGTCCAGATTTTCAAAATGGTGTATGTTGTTGAGAATTATTGAAAAATTTTCTCCAACATACAAATAGCAAACCAAACTATGGATTTTCTTGAAGAATAAACCGGAAAGATATAAAATATGATATTCTTTTTCCATGAAAAAATACTATGGCAATATCAAACGAACAGAAATTAACTTTAAATACTTCTTCTACAAAATGAGTTTTTCAAAGAAAAGGAGGATTCCATTAAACCAAAAATGAGCAGAAATAAAGTCAAATAATCTTGCAAGCGTAAAATTGCCACAAATCACCATCAATAAATAAGAGAAACTCAAAACGAACAGAAATTACTATAAATAACCGAGTCAAATTCAAAATGAGCAGAAATTAACATGAGTAGGACTGAAAACCCACCATGCCTTCTCAAGAGAAATATGAATATGGATTAGCAGTTTAATTTACATATGCTAATATTTCTTCCTTAGAGTCTTAATAATTTTGATTTTTTAAATTAAAAAAGTGAAAACATTTAAAAAGTTTTTTTTTCCCAGTAAAGTACAAATTACGTTTTGTTCTTGAAAAGGCATGGGGGTTCTCAATCCTATTCATGAGCTCCTGCTCATTTGAGTTTAATTTTTTTTTAATTAGTTACAAAAAAGAGGAGATGTCTCGCAATGATTGCTCGAAGAACACGTAAGTAAGATACTTAACTTACATTTGTAATGGTTTCCCGTCTGGTAACTCGTCTAAAAGAAAGTTTCATTCATTTACTTGCCAGGAAGCCTGCCAAACGAAATGCATAGAAATAAAAAAAATCTCACTGCAAACTTTTTATAAGGACCAGAAAAATTATGTTTGCTCCATCCCACCCATCACAAAATTTGAAGTCACAAAATAATTCGAAAAAAAATAGAATGTGTGACCTTGTAATAAAACCTATTGACTGTATGAAATCTCTATAATGAAATATACTCGCTTGCCTTTAGGCTCCAGGTACCCACAGTTTAACATCCGCTGGTTGTTTGCACAACTAAAAATTACTAAATTACCAAGAGTTACAAACAATTACCTATGATCTTACGAACACTTACGGCAATTTACCTTAAGATAATCAACAAACTGTCCTTCCAGTCAGTAACCAAATCTCCAAACTCTAATCTTTATCTAACTTCGAACATTAGTGCACACCGACAAGGGTGGCCAGAAGGTATCCTTGTGCTTTTGAACCCTCCAATCCAGTTGAAAAAAAAATGTATTACATTGCTGTATTACATTACCTCTTTGTATCTACTATATTAAAAATTGCTTATCCAGATTTGGACTTGTTCAGAGCCTCACCCCGAGGGAAGAATTAGGGTGGACAATTATTTCAACAATAAAAAAAGAAAGAGAAATCAGATTACTGAGAAGTTAATCTCAATTTATTACGCTACTTCAATAACGAGGAACAAATACAAACAAACATAAATTAGATTATAAGAAAAGAAGAAAGTAAAAATAAATTCATATTTTAAAAGCCATAGGATGCATGAAGCATTGAATTTTTCAAAAAATTCACAGTTTTTTCAGTACCTTCAACAATATTTAAAAATGATCACAACATCAGCAAGGTGTGTTTTCAATAATTCTTGAACCCAACACATTATACCATATAAAAGATAAGAAGAAAAATAATACAGAACACAAGACAAAAGAAAGAATTCTTACATACAATCCGAAAAAACAGAAACAATAATATGAAAAAGAAAAATGAGTGTAATAAAAATAATTTCAGAGAATTCCTGACCACGAAAGCTGATCAAAATTTTTAAAGGGTTAGGTCTATATAAAATTTTGAAACAAATAAAAAAGGATTTAAGTCTATTTACTGTTTCTAAATTTCTAAGATAGGATTTTTTTTTAAAGAAAAAATAAATTTCTAAGTTAGATGAAATGAGGTATCAGGAATAGCCTTGTTTATTTATTCATTTTTTTTTTTTTTTGCTAATCAGTGTGTTCAAATCTTATATCTTTTGAAAGAAAACAATATTAAGATAAATCTTAGGACTCTGATATTACTTCTTAGGCTTTTTTTTACAAACCTCTTTTATTCTACGTTTTTTTCTATACATACTATTTTTTTCGAAGGAGCAATAGCTTTGTTTTGCTATTTTGAGGGATCAGAAGTTTTGTGAAGATGCAACATTAAGTTTCAAACATTGTGGTAATTAGTAATGTTACGTTTGAGTAGGGTCTTTCATATCAGGCAAACCAGATGTTGAGCAATAGTCTGGATAAAGTACTTCCTTCAATCCAAATCCATTTAGACCTCTGAATGGCAGCATAATTAATGCTAACCTCCATTAATACCCTGCTTGTTTCAGAAAGAAGAGAAAAATATGGGTCCGTCCAATCTTCAGTCAGAAGGAAAGAGAGGAGAAAGACCAGATTAGAATGGGTAACGTTGCTACAGACCAAACGATATTGCTTTCTGAATTTTTTTAGTGGAAACATTACATTAACTGTTCATTAAAAGAGAATAAGCATATGAAAATAAGGTGACATGCTGTTAGAGAGGGGCTACTCAAATACCAATATATCATTCAATTATAAACACATCACAACGAAATTAATGAGTGCAAGCATATTGCTTTCTTTCACCCTATTGTGTATTCATCCAAGTTCACAATAACAATATCATATCCAAACTTGTTTCTCCAAGCTCTTAGGTAGTTTTGCACTATGTCAACAATAAGGCGTCGTAAAATAATTAAAATACATAAAATAGTTCCAATTTTAGGGCGGTCTGTAAAATTACGGTAAAATACACAATCTTACTGTGACCAATTTTGCCAATTACAACAGTAGAACGAACCAATATTTCTCATTTCTTTACTTCTGCATTGGTTTTCCCAAGGATATATAAACACACAAAATGACCTCAAAATCTCCTAATGAGCAGATATCCCCACTTATCCCATGAGTAGAAATCCTTGTGATAATCATAGTTTTAAGGATTTACATCTCTGAGGACAGACCAAAAACTACTTACAGCTTGGTTCACAATTTTGCATTCCCAATTATAGACAAAGAAACTTTAAAAAAAGATGAGAAAACATTATAGAAGAGTAAAATAGATTTTACTGGGGTGTTTACTCAAACATGGGTACAAATAGTGACTTATTTGGGGGGAGGGGGGGGGGCCGAGAGAGTCATAGCCAAAGGGAACGAACAAGTTAAAACAAAAACAAAAAGAAAATTACTGAAAAAATGAACAAAAATGTTCCACAAATCAATTAATGAACTGAAAAAAATATATACATAAATGAGTAGCAGAAAACAATAGAATGGTTTACAATAGGGTACAGCAAGACCAAAGAAGTTGTTATTGTACACTATGAACTAGTAGGCTTTTTCTGAGTATGGGTTTTTGTATGATTCTTAAGATTTAATATAGAAGAATATTCTCTTTTGTGGTTTCTCCCCAGTGTGCACTTTTTGGTGTTTAATAAAATTGCTTGACTGAGAAAATTTTTTTTCACAGACATCACACTAAAACGGTTTCTCACCAGTATGTAATCTTTGGTGCGTAATCAAACTGTTTGACTGAGAAAAAGTTTTCTCACAGACATCACATTTAAGGGGTTTTTCACCCGTGTGCACTCTTTTGTGCTTAATCAAATTACTTGACCGAGAAAAAGTTTTCTCACATATATCACACTTAAACGGTTTCTCACCAGTATGTACTCTATGGTGTTCAGTCAAATGGCTTGAATCAGAAAAAGCTTTTTCACAGACATTACACTTAAACGATTTCTCCCCAGTGTGCACTTTTTGGTGTTTAATCAAATTGCTTGACTGAAAAAATGTTTTCTCACAGACATCACACTTAAATGGTTTCTCACCAGTATGTACTCTTTGGTGATAAATCAAATTGCTTAAATCAGAAAAGGCTTTCTCACAGACATCACACTTAAAAGGTTTCTCACCAGTGTGTAATCTTTGGTGCGTAATCAAACTGTTTGACTGAGAAAAAGTTTTCTCACAGACATCACATTTAAAGGGTTTTTCACCCATGTGCACTCTTTTGTGCTTAATCAAATTACTTGACCGAGAAAATGTTTTCTCACAGACATCACACTTAAACGGTTTCTCCCTAGTGTGCACTTTTTGGTGTTTAATCAAATTGCTTGACTGAGAAAATGTTTTCTCACAGACATCACACCTAAACGGTTTCTCACCAGTATGTACTCTTTGATGTTCAATAAAATTGCTTGAATAAGAAAAAGTTTTCTTACAGACATCACACTTAAAAGGTTTCTCCCCAGTATGTACTCTTTGGTGCGTAATCAAATTGCTTGACCGAGAAAAAGTTTTCTCACAGACATCACACTTAAACGGTTTCTCACCAGTATGTACTCTTTGGTGCGTAATCAAACTGCTTGATTGAGAAAAGTTTTCTCACAGACATCACATTTAAAGGGTTTTTCACCCGTGTGCACTCTTTTGTGATTAATCAAATTGATTGACTGAGAAAAAGTTTTCTCACATATACCACATTTAAATGGCTTTTCACCCGTGTGTATTCTTTGGTGGAGAATCAAATTGCTTGAACAAGAAAAGGTTTTCTCACAGACCTTACATTTAAACAGTTTCTCCCCAGTGTGTACTGTTTGATGCCTTTTCAAATCGCCCACACGAGAAAAGCTCTTGTCACATACATCAAAAATATATTGCTTTATCCCTGTATTTGTTTCTTTACATCCTTTCAATATTCTGGATTTTTTACTACACAAGGAACTATTCAAATTTATCTCATGATTGTCCAAGATTTTTACTTCAGAATGCAATTCAAATGAATCAATAGGCTTCTCTGTCAGCTTCTTTATCTTCACTATTGGTTTTGGGCCTAAGAGTTTTGGCTGATCCACAACAGCAGAACTGCACACAGTAGAATGAAATATCTCTATAGTAAAAAATTATTTTATTAAAATTAAATAAGGTGAAAACGATTCAATAATTATGTATCATAGTAATTACAAATGAAAGACAAACATTCTATAACTGTTACCTTTTTGGGATCTACACTGCCTAACACTTTCGAATGAAACAAATTTGAAAGAACGAAACTTGAAAATACTTTCACTTCATAGAAGAATTAGAATTTTAATATTAATATAATTTTTTTATCAGCTTTAAAACTTGAAAGTCATACGGGATTAAAAAAAAATAGATAGGTTTTAACAAATAAATTCCTTTTCTACCCCTCTCCCCTAGTGACTCAACTATGAAATGTGACTCAACTGACTCAACTATGAAATGAAATCATGACTGTCAAAATTAACAAACAAAACTTGCAGAGGGACAAACTTTAATAACCTACGGGCTACAATCTAAACAACCAATGCATAAATGTAATTCTCCTGTTTTTAAGAAGGCGTAGAGGTAGGAGGAGAGATGGAAATAATAATGACATACATTTCATTTAAATCTGATATCAATTTTTATCGGCTTCGGGATCTTTTATTTTAGAATTCTCAAAAGAATGTTTAAACAATAAAATATTGTTTTGCTGAATGTAAATAAAAACCAATGTTCAGAATCAGCTTTCATTAGGCCTAAGTTTAAGAATAAATGTCCACTTTGGCAACTAAATTCACATGTAGCAAAAGTCACGCTGCACTAGTTTAACTTTTCAGTTGCTTGAAAAGCTGTTTAGTTATTTTTAATGATAAGAACCTCACGCAGAAAAAACTGTCACAATTTTTTTTGTGCTTTACATTTGATTTATTTTGATGTGCCACCGTACCATTAGAAATCCAAACTTAGCCTGCCAAATACTTTTGGTACTACTATTTAAACGCATTAAAAACATGAAAAACGTGATGTCACACTTAAAAAAAATATGTAGTTCTTTTTTCTTTATTTAGATATTCCTTATGGTCCTTTGTTTTCTCTTTGTCCAACAAATATAATAAAATTCGTCCTTTATTTTATTCTACGTCATCAGTGATAAAACAATATGGTATGAACGATACCATTGTGATAATGAATAAGAAGCAACAAAAATCTAAGTTGCTAGGGCCATCAATTTCCTTTAGCCTGACTCTAGAATTTTTTAATTACTGAAATTAGAATTTTTTTTTTCTTTAGCTAGTTGGTATTATTTTTATAATTCCCAATAATTCCATTTTTTTAGATTTGCTACTTGCTTATGTTAAAATTTATGATGTTATCAATAAAATGTAACTAAGAATTATTAGCATAATTTAGGTTTTTGTATATTGGCATGTATTTATATTGATTTATTGTTTAATATTTATATGATCAGTTTGTTCATTTTATATTTATTTATACTCTCCAGTTTTGGAGGTTAATAAAATGCTTGAATTTGAATTATGTTATGTTGTTTATATTGTTTGATATATTGTTGATGTTATGCTTCTAACCCGAAGGAAACCTTGCACTAAAATGTCACGCATTTATATCATAAAAGCAGGTGTGAGGTTACAATATTTTTTTCTATTTAAAAAAGATCCTTTGCCACTTGTCTCTTTGTGATTGTTTTTCTGTTTTAATAGCATGGGTCTACTTAGATACCAGAGTGGGGTAAAACACATGCTTCCAAAAACTTATTTTTGGGGAAAAGGGTGATGACTTGGTGAGCACAGAAATCTAAACAACGCCAAGCTATCAAAATCAGGATTTGTTCAAATTTTAACCATTTTCAAGTGTTTTCAAGTCCGTTTTGAAATTATCATAAAATCTTTTTCCCTGGACAGTTATTTTTCAAAAAGCATTTTCATACCTTAGTCTACTATGCACCATGGTTTGTTCTGATTTGCTCTTTACTAGGCTACAGCAATTATTCTATTCTTCTTGTTATACTGCTCAGAAAGGACTTTAAAGGGATGCACTAAGTTTCAAATGGGAAAATAATATACTTTTTGTATTGATGGCTTTTGTATACTTTAAAAAAAAATTCTTTTCGTCTATTTACTTATATTTCTTGCTTAGCATCACTTACTGGATATTTTATAATCGAAATAAAATAGCAGTGCCTTTCAATTTGACTATTTAAACTATATTGTGGCAATAGATTTTCCCAAGCAATCTCTTTCTGTTTTTCATGGTAAAGAATAGTTTTGAATCTGTTCTGTTTTTGCTACTGCGTTGTTTAGTATTCTAGGCATTTAAACTTCATAATCTTGACTTTTCCATGTAATTAATCAAATTTGGCAATTTCCCTGTAAGTTTTTTTTTAAGGTAAGTTTTCAGTAAGTTTGCCCCTCCAATGTAAAGTAAGGTAAGTTTTCAAGGTAAGATTGCCCTTCCGATGCCCAATGGTCAATTTTGTGAAAAGCAAGGTTACCATCAGATGCAGACTCCTTTCTGAGTTTAATGAATGATGACCTTTCCATACCTTAAACCTGACTATTTTAGACAATAATACAAATAACACTGCTTAACTTTATGGAGCTCCAGGTTTGTGACTCACAACATGTGAGACCACAGTTTCAGAGGTGTATTTTCTGTCAGTGACCTTAGCTGCTACTGGTATCTTCTTCTCTCTTAAAA
>JAQQPU010019931.1:0-15949 GCA_029168905.1 Artemia sp. Kazakhstan ARC1039
TGTGTGTGTGTGTGTGTATATATATATATTATAGGACTTTATTTCTGCCCTGCTTGGACAGAAATATTGTAGATACGCAGGCGCCTCTTTGACAAACTGGATGCAGGGTCGATTGATTCAATTCAACATCCTCCTCAACATTTTCAGAAAGTTTCAACTTAATATTCTTAGTTGTTCTGGACATATTGCAACGCCCTTTTTAAATCTTGGCTACAAACATATTCATTGGTCTTATTTCAACATAGACCTCAATATTCTTTGAAATACTCAACTTAACACCCTTAGCCGCTGCTGAGGTTTTGCTTATATGCCATTTTGACACCCTGGATTAACATAGTGTCTTTTGATTTAGTTTAAATCCCCCAGCGTTCCCCAAAAGTTTCTACTTGTTACTCTTTAACTGATTCCGAAATATTGTAGATACGGCCTTTTGACAATCATGATGCATGAAGTGTCATTTGATTTAGTTCAACATCCCTTTAAACCTTCCCTCACATTTTTATCTTAATGCCCTTAACCGTTCCTGAGATATTGCAGATATACCCTTTTGGCAAACTGGATGCGCAGTGTCTTTTAGTTTAGGCCAATACCCCCCTCGACATTCCACGAAAGTGAACTTAATAACCTTAGCCGAATATACGCCCTCTTGACAACCTGTATACACAAAGTGTCTTTTGATTTAGTTCAACATCCCACTCAACATTTCCCCGAAAGTTTCAAATTAATACCCGTAGCTATTTCTGAGAGAATGCAGATATACCATTCTGACACCCTGGATATATATGGTATCATTAGATGCCGTTGAAAATCTCCCTCAACACTCATTTCAACTGAATACCCTTGGCTTTTCTTGAGAGGTTTCAAGTTAATACCCTTGGCCGTTTTGTAGATGTTGCATATACGGCCTTTTGACAACTTGGATACATATGATATCTTTTGATTTAGTTTAACACCCCCCCCCCCAGTATTTCCCGAGATTTCCAACTTGATGTCCTTGGCCGCTTTTGAGACATTACAGATATGCCCTTTGATAACTTGGATGCATATAGTGCATTTGATTGAGCTCAACATCCCCCTCAACATTCATTGAAAAAAAAAACTTAATAACTTAGCCTTTCTTGCGACACTGAGATCCACCTGTTTGTCTATATGGATGCACGTAGTATCTTTTGATTTAGTTCAACATCCTCCGCAACATTCCCTGGAAGTTTCAACTTAATACTCTTAGCCATATCCGAGGCACAGCGGATATACCCTTTGACATCCTGGATGCACAGTGTCTTTGATTTAGTTCAAATTCTTCCCGAGATATTGTAGATATGTCCTTGTGACACCCAGGATACATATAGTGTCTTTTGAAATAATTCAACATTACCCCAAGCATTCCCTGAAAGTTTTAACTTAATGCCCTAAGCTGTTCCTGAGATTTTGTAGATACGCCCTTTAGACAACCAGGATGCACATAATTTTATTTTCTTTCCTTTGAAAGCCCTTCCAAGCGTTTTCTGAAGTGTCAACTTAATGCGTTTAGCTGTTTGCGAGATTTTGCAGATACGAGTTTTGAGAACCTAGATCCACATAGTGTCTTTTGATTTAGTTCAACATCCCATTCAAGCTTCCCAGAAAGTTTTAACTTAATATCCTTGGCTGTTTTTTTTTTCTGATATATAGCACAAGCCATTCTTTTCCACTATAAAATATATGTTTCGAACTTAAAAACACGCAACGCTAGACCATCGCCTCTGATTTGAAAAATTGCATAAAAACACGCAATTTCTTAGCAATTTCATAGCTGATGAGGGTCTAGAAACATAGAAACCACTTTTTTTCATATTAGAGCCCCCCCCCCCCCCCCAAGACTTGGAATAAAAATCCAATATGACAGCCAGAGTCGTACCTTTTGAGATAAGTAATGTAATAGCAGCTTATATTTCCTGATTACCCCTCTATAAACGTGTCAGACTTCAAGGTCAACCTTCATAAACAATAATAGGATTTATTTTACAAATCAATGTCTCTAAATAAAAGGGATACTTCAATCTACAAAATCACAGCTTTATCAATTATAAACAATGATTAATGGCAGCATTGGATCAAGATAACTACAACTAAATGCTCCGAACTTTTTGGCTACCCAAAATTGAAAGGCATTAGCTAAGTCTACAATTAGAAAGTATCATTTAAAATAATGGTTTTACATGCGACCAAGAAGATTTGGAGAAAGTATTTTTGTTCTTAATATTATTCATAAAGAGTTATATTTCAAAATATGATATTTAAAAAACGAGAAACCCATTATATAAGAAAAACCAAATGTAAAAAAGAAAAACTTATCTATCACCTGGCTTTCATATTCAAAAGATCAAGCCCAGTCAGGGATTCCAATCAAAATCTTTCTATTTCAGGTAGCCATTTTAATCATATTAAAAACAATTAATACAATACAGAAAATGCAAGTAATAATGGTAGTTAAAAAAAACGACTCAGCAAAACATGATTTGTATGGGGGAAGGGGAGGGGCTGTTTTGGGATATATGTGCCACGATAGATAGCACGTACAGGCATTAAGTAGAACTCAAGGAGAGGGGAGGGTACATGAGCCGTTTTACCCCTATCTCATCCTCTCTTCCTTCATAATAGTCATCTATTGTGACAACCAAAATAATTTTAAGTTTTCGTTATAAAACAGCTGCTTTACTCACCAGAGTTATCTTATTAAAACAAACCTCTGACTGAAACATTTTAGGAGAACTCGAACTCGACGCCCAAAACCTGTTTTAAGGAAAGGAGACGTTTTTTGACGCTATTGCATTTTTTTTATGTTTCCCTTGAAACATAAATTTTAGCTTATATCCCACGTGTTATAAATTGAGGTTTTTAAAATAAAGATTTTGCTTTAGCTTTTTTTTTTAAAGAAAATAAATAAAACAAAAGGAGATGTAAACACTAAATAGAACAGTAGCTGCGGTGTACAACTGACAAATTCCTAATGTTCACATATATAAACCAAATATACACTTTTTTGACGCAATAGACCCCCTCTTCCCCTACCCGAAAAAAATTCCACCAAACTCCTTTCAATGAACTAAATCCCACACGGTGATTTTTCGAAATATTTAAAATTAATTGAAACATGTCCCTTTTGATCAAAAAACTATTCATTTTAAATCAGCAGTTTTTCGTCTTCTTTCTAATGAAATAGTCCAAAGCTGATTTCAAATTAGCTTATAAGGCAAAAACACATATTATCAAAATCAATTAAGTAGGACATTACTAGAAGACTATAACCTATCGTTAGTATGAATGAGGTCACTAAAGATTGTCAAACACTTAAATCAGGATAAACTAGTGTTAGCTGGGATTCCGTCTCAGGAAGCTGTAACTATAGAAATGGTCTCCACAGCCATTACACAACAAAAGAAAACCAACACTTTTGTACAAATTTTCCCAAATCGAGGGGGGAGGATTTCAACTTACTAAACACTACCCTTGGCTACACTCCTGATTAATCGAGATCGACTATTTAACCTTTTACTACTAAACGGCTTGGACTAAGTTTTTGGTTCGTACTGGCTCAAAATTTAAAACAATACTCTTTTCAGTTTTATAAAAGCTTTGGACTTGGTCCACCGTTAAGGCAACATAAGCATATCACATGACCATAACAACCAGAAATTTGTATACTAATCACATTTTCATTGAATACCATTTAAGGGCAGCGCAAGACATAGTCAAAGGAAAGTTGCAGTACCTTTAGCACTGAATCTTTGGAAACTCCATTTTTCGACTATATCGTCACGCATACAAATCGAATCCAACATTTTTCCACTTTTTGGATAATTACCAAAAACAGCTTTTAAAAGGAAGATCAGTAGGGCAATGTACGTCCGACCATACTTCGATCCTCCTGATCTACATTACTGATACTCTCCTTGAAAACAGCTTTGTCAACGAGCTTTTGATAATTACTTCAAAGTGTAAACATGTCAAACACAGCCTCTTAGTCGTGACAACAGTGATATTTCGTCCTTAATGGGAGCTACCATAAAGCAAATCTCAGTAATATATAGAATACCGTCTTTTCGACGTAAAAAAAGAAACAAATAGCGAAATGGAGCTTCTTCACAACCCTTAAATCTGTAAAATCCAAAAGAAAGTCTGCAGTGGCTACCAGCAAAAGAAATATTACACTAAGTTCAATTTTATACCATGTTTTATCCTTTTGAAGGATTGATTTCATCAAGACCTGCCCTTCGCTGGTATTAGTTTTATAACGATTTGCACACGTCCAGCCGAAATACCGTAAAAAATAGTTGCTGGAGATTCTGTTCGAAAGGCACCATTTTCATTTAATTACCAACTGTTGACTCATTTTCAACCAAAACTACTAACATATTTTTTTATGAACACAGTAATCAAAATAAACTGCAGTCTGTTCCTATAGCACTAAATATAAGCATGAAAACAACAAAAGTATAAAGAAACCAAGTAACGAAGCACATCTGGGACACTTCTTCAAAAAAATAGGAGGGAAGGGGGGCATATCTCGGTGGTTAAGGAAACACCCAGAAAATTTCTGTTTCTTTTTTACCTGGTGTGGAGGGGATCGTCAAGAGAGAAATGGTAGAAAAATTCACTTTTTGGCTTAACCTAACTAAAAAAATAAAAATAACGCCCTATAAGTTTGACTGTGTGCCCTATGATGGCATTATTCAAAAGGGCTAAGGCCTTCCATAAAATTACTTCCCCTAGGCTAATACTTCGTACGACTAGAGTACATTTTATGTTAAAGTCTAGCAATAACTTTCTGGCTGTTCTTTTGAGATTCTTTTCAATGACTAGTAGCAGCTTATTCGTGCTTTAGCAAATAATGAAAAAAGACGTAAAAAGTGAGAAGCGTCTACGGTCGAACTAATTTGAAAGTTACTTTAAGAGATAGACGCAGTACCCAATATTTCCAGGCAACCTTTAAGATCATCTAAGATTTTAATTTTACATGCCACATCAATATTAGAATTCACTCAAGGCTCAAGTGCACATTACCTACAGCAGCCCTATTTCAAAATGTAGCAAATAAAGAAAAGAGAGGCAAAGAAAAGAAGACACTTCTTCTTAGTCTAGTTTCAATTCACCACATAACCAATACCTATTAATGATTAAAGTTGCAAGTTTCCCTTATTTAAAACCAAACGGGCTTAAAAGTTTCAAATTTTTCTCAGAATCAAAGTTACACAGTTTCAAAGTCTACGCACTAATTGCCAGCCCTATTGCAACTGAATTTATTGGATATTGTTGTCGAAACTGCGATCTTAGCCTAAATTATACAAAGATCTTAGCCTAAATTATTTAGACAGCGGCAGCGTTGTCATGCACTTTTAAGGTGGAAAAAGAAAAATTTGAGTCAAAGTCGCGGCGACCTTGCTAAGGTTGCACTGCTGAAGAACTAGCCGACAGCCAAATTTTAGTTCCAATCAAAATATTCCACAACGAATAACAAACTAGAAACAGCACAAGTTCTTAATACTTCAGTTACATTAAATAAGATACGTGACGAACCTAGCAGCAAAGAACTTCCTTTTTTAACACCCGACTTTCATTAGATGTTATCACTTATGGATGTTTTAACCTTTAATATCGATATCAGAAATGTTCTTTGTAATTTCTTCAAGTGAAACCGTCGGAGGAGGAACACCAGGCGTAAAAGGAGGGGTAAGCACCGCTTCAAGTCCTTGCTGCTCAAACTGGAATGGCACAGGATAGTACCTTGGCCGTATACCAGAGAAATAGCCATTATTAAAATCATCTCGGCCATAGTGTCTCTGCCTTGTGTATCTTCTGTTCCTGTAAAAGCCGTATCCCCTTCTTTCATATTGGTAACCTGGTGTTAGAGCATGATTTTGGCGCATTGAATAATATTGCATTTGATCTTTATGAACGAAAAAAGAACCAGAGCCATTGCTTGTGTGCGAGTTGACATGACTTCTCTGATCACTTCCGAAGGTATAAGTCGTATTCCCGCTATCTGATGACTGTTGATATGGTGTTGTTGGGAGAGATATGCTCTGTATCCGTCCACTCCAATTTTGAAGATGGGTAGCGAATTGCCCATTAGGAAAGGAATAAACTCTTCCATTTTCGTCATAAAGCATGATATAACCAACTTGAGAATTTTGTGGAGGATTTCCTTTATCATCGAATACCAGCGGTTGAAGCTTCTGCCTTTGCTCCAATTGAGATAAACTAATTTGTGATTGGTTGCTCGACGTTTGTACCTCGCAGGCAGCAGAAGACGGAGTCTCAAACTGAGTGTTGACTGTCAAAGGCTGAACCACAGTGCGTGGTTGTGACGAAGTCATCAGTAAATTCCCACCAGGTTGGGGGCACAATTCTGGTCTCGGTTGTTCCTAGAAAAAAATTGAAAATTAATTAATGATAAAACTGACTATGGAGCAATCAATGAATGTGTAACACAAATCAAGGTGAGAGTAGAATTCATTTACTGAAAAAAATCACAAAAAGATTCAAAGTAAATACACAATGGTAATCAGAAAGCAGAGTGGAAAATGGTATCCACTGACCTATAACTTATGCACAGCAATATAAACGGGCTTTCTCGCCGTATTTGGCATTCCAGTTTGGGGTAGTGGCATGGTTAAAAAATTGCTTTTATTATTCCCGTATTATTCTTATTAAATTAATCAATCAACTTAGGCTGCTAAGATAGCATACACATAAAAAATCAAGATATTAAGAGTTCACACCACATAGCCTTGGCTGTGAGAAGTGAAGTAATAAGAACGACACATGTAGTGCATGAGAGAGAGAAAAGAGAAAGAGAGGGATAGAGGGAGAGAGAGAAAGAGATAGATGATCCAACATTGTACACATTTTAAATCGGTACTATTGAATCTCCCACTCCGAACATTCAAAAATTTAGAGCAAAACTGACTGAATCTTCAAAATTTGGCTAAAATTAAATTACAATCCAACATTTTGGTTGTGAAGCAGAAAGGCTATAGAAAACTTTATAAATGTTCTTATATTTACCATAAAATTGAACCATAATAATTAAGAAATGGACAAGTTTCAATTAAAAAAGGTTATCGAAGAAGTTTTTCAAAAAAAATAGAGGGTGATAGTTAAAAAAACATGAACACAAACATCACATATGATAATATTTTATGCACCGTAATATACGATTTATTCAAATAAAAAGGTGAATTTTGTTTTTCTAAAAAAAGGACATTTTCATCAAAATCTTTTTGTCCCCTTCAATTCAACCCCCCCCCCTCGAATGTAGGCCTACTAAAATTTGTGCCAGTGCTTTTTCGAATTTCGAAGCACTTCTGGTATACGATGGTTGGTATTGTCTTGACCTCTACCAGCAATGAGGTCATTATCTCTTCAATTCTAGCAAAACACTCCCCTTTCACGATTGTTTTCCGTTTTGGGAACAAGAAAAGATTACAAGTGCCACGTTCGGTGAATGTGGAGCAAATTAAGATTGTTGCTGACGTTATTTAACAAATCCAGAGTGGTGATCATGTGATGGTACTTTTAGTCAAAATTGAGACATTTCGGAACAAACTTGGTTGACACACGTCTCACGCCCCAAACAACCAAACACATTGCATGGCATTATGCAACCGATATGCTTATATCCTCAGCAGCTTCTCTAATCGGGATTCCAAGAATCTCTACAGTACTTTTGTTCACTGCTTCAATGTTTTCATCGATTTTAATCGATGAAATTAACATCCTCTTGGCTTTCTTCAAAGAGCTTTTTATCATATATTGAATCTTTTTTGCCAAAATTAAGATTAACTTAATGTCTCAGTCAACAAATTGAATAAACTGTCGTGCTCCGATTTATTTTTATTTTTGGATTCTTTGATACATTCTTTCATAAGAAAGAACACTACAAGCACTCAAAAGCAGATCAAACCTTCATAGCCGTCTCAGACAAACTAAAAATGCAAAAAGGTTGATAAAGTCAACTGATTACCAACATATAATAAAACAAAATATCGACACTCGAAGCTGCACGGTCCGCAAAATTTGAAAATTCACTTTTTTATTTAAACAAATCTCGTATTCTATAGTATCGATCTAATTTTATTATTATAACATCCAAAAAATTACTGTCTATATTTTCTTCCTTTTAACTACATTCCTTCCAAATGTATAGAATATTAAGTGGCAACTGATTTACTATTTCGTCAGTTCAAAATGTTGCTTCAACCAACTAAACAGATTGCTTCCGAAATTAATTCCCGCTTTAAATTTTAATAGAAATTTTCTTTATTTCTGAATAAATGGAATCAAACGAAAAAAAGATACGAATTTATGTTCCTTTAACAAATGTATTTGTTCTAAGCAATTGTTTTTTGTTATTTTTTTCGTTGATATAAGCTTGTTTTAACACTTAGTAAAGTACAAATGATCATTACTCTTTGTAAAGAGTAAAATGCATAGAAAACGTGAGGGACAACAAATTCGTAGTACAGAGTGCGTATATTGCCTAAAAAAAAGGGGAAGAACTGACCAGACGTAACATATAAGACAGTCTTAAGATGATTGAACGAATACCTACAAGCAAGGAGGCGGAGGGGCACGAGATTGGCGCGGAGATCCCCCCTGAAACTACAAAAATAATAGCATAAAAATGCACCTCATTCTTACTTTACACCCGCCCTTTGCCCCAAGATTAGACTGTTTTGTGCCCTTATGATAGAACGCATACGGCTGAATTTGGGTTTGAAAGGATGGAAAAGAATGAATTAACTTCGAAATTTTTTTTATAGCTGACTTGAGGTTTATCATTATCAAACAACAGAGAAATATTAAAAGGGGGATTACATTGGACATCGACTAGGGACACGTATTCATAACCATGCAAATTCTGGTAAACCATTTACTCATTTCATCAAAAAGAATTTTGCTTCAAATGGAGGCAGAATTATGACCAGGAGATAATATTCATTTTTTTAGAATAACAAGCAAAAGCACTTAACAGATTACCCCTTCAAGTTTTTGTAAATATTTTTCTCAACCCTTCAACAAAGCAAAAAAGACACACTTTTTTTTTATTTATATATATTGATGCAAGTTTTTGAATCAATATACCTTGAAGATGTTTTCCAACATTGGATGTATACACTTATTTCCACAAGGTGTATGCACATGTTGAGGTAAATTTACTATATCAGATTATTTCTCTACTGTTATACTAGCTAATTTAATAAGTGATACTCAGTTTTAAATTATCAGCTTTTTCGATCACGACAATAGAGAATGATTGGCATTCACTTGGGAAAAAATCAACCACATTTTAATTCACATTTTCGGAGCCAAAAGGCTATTCCTACAGTTACTTGGGGATCTTTTACAGTCGAATTTAGGTCATCTCAACAAAACTGTTAATATAAACCCATGTCACAATTTCAGGAGAGAATAGAGATTAAACTGAAAACTTCTGGCTGAGAGAAATATGTTCAGAAATTCAAGAGTGATAATGTGGAAGAGAGGAAGAAAGCTATGAGCAATGGTCCGTCCCTTAGAATTGCGAAACACCCCCCTCCACCATCAAATAGAAATCTGTAAAAAAGAATCAAACTAAGAAGAATGACCAGTGGGATACTAAAACCTAAAACGCAGAAATTGATCATCACTTCCTTGTTTTTTGTTGTTGTTATTATTTGCATCTACAAACTAATAGTAAATAATATTTAGAACACTAATAACAATTAAAGAAAACAGATGCACTATATTGAGATGAAAGGAGGTGCTCCGACACTAAAGTACTTACTATTTTGGCACTTTGACTTATATCTTGAGTTTTGGTAGTCGTTTGAGGCGCTTCTACAGAGCACTGTGAGCTTGGCATTGGGACAGGTTGGATAGGAAGGGGTTGTACTGATTCATATCCCGGTAAAAGTACTCCTTCATTTTGAGCTCTATTATGAGTTGAAACATCTGTGGGATTTATTTGAAGAGGCATTGGCACGACGTAATACCCAAAACCAGGAGATCCTACCTGGAAAATTAGATTAGAATTACACTAGTCTGCCTGCATAAATTGGAATAATATGTATATTTTTGTATTACATATCATTTTTCAGGAAACAATACTGACATAGGAACCTACATATGCTAAAAACTAAACAATTATATAATCGTTTATTAAAAAGATAACTATTAAGGTTTCCTTTTTAATTATTAGTTAAACCATAGTATGCTAGAATGAGAGTGGGGGAGATAGGAGAGTGTGAAAAGATAGGAGGAATAATTATAAAAAGAAATTCTATCTATACTTAGAAGATTGACTAACTCAAAGTTATCTCAATCTCGATTTTCGGTGCATGGGAACAAGAATTTTTGCTTTCGCTTCAGCCACGCAAGTGTAGCGGGAGCAACATTTTTATTATATCTTACCACAATCTTACACCATCAATCTTACCACAGATTCAGCGCTTTAGTCGTCAACTACAGAAAGCTCTTAAAATCGTGTGAGCCAAGAAAAACTAATCCCGAAAAAAAAGCATAAAAACACGGTCTCAAAATGTTTTGCTTTCGCTAAAAGCCAAATTTATTCTATTTCCTAATACCCAATCAATTGAACTTTTTTTAGTCACACAATGTATACAAGCTAAAGCTGTTCTGCTTTGTCCCAAAAAATAAAATATAACCAAATCACGTTCGTTATTCCAAAACAGCAGCAGCCACAAGATGAGACGTTACTTTGCCTCAAATACAACACCTACCCTTTGTTTCCAACAAAGTCTGTCTCTGAATTTACCACATAGACCCTTTGTTAACAAGTAAAGAACTGCGTCATTGCGTTACGTTTCTCATTTATGATTGTGGCATAGCCACTTGTATGAAAACAAATGTTCATATTCTTAAACATATCGCAAATGATTAAATAGCAATGAATTAGCACAATATAAAATCTTTCACCCCTGGATATAAACATGATCAACGATTTTTGATTATAGGTCACTCCCCGTGACAGGAATGGATACGACTTTTTTTTCGCTCAAATGTACATCAAAGACCAGTAATAGATAGTTAAAATAAGAATCTAACCATCTTCTCCTAACGCTGACCGTGCTTTAAACTTCCAATTCATTCTCTTTGAAAACTCGGACTAGGTATCTCTGAAGTCTGCTACCACCTGGACCATAACAGCGGTATAAAATTGAACTGCTTAGGCAGTCTCCTTGGCTGTTGATAGTTGTCTACCAAATTTGAAGCTAATCCAGGCACTTCCACACGGAAGATAGGCGGGGCTTTTGCCGAAAAGTTGGTAGTGGAGGATGATCAGGGACCATAGCCCACATTGCTCATCCAGTTCTGCAGAAGGAAAACCATTTTGTAATTTCAGTTCAAACAAGGTGCCAAATCTCTAGCTTTCTATTCAAAATCAGTGTTAGTGGCGGGAGGGGGGATGTGCTGAAGGGACAACAATCTATACAGACTGAAAACCTTTGTAACATTCTAGTTCTGGAGTCATGCCTACCAGCAACGAATCCACTTTATTCTTCCAATGATACAAATATAACAGACTTAGGTCTCCTCTTCCATTATGAAGCAATGCCATTACTTTCCTACTAGCTTGTTCATTCCAATGTTACGTAATCTTCACTTTTATACCGTGGCACTTTTAGGTCTCATACAGGACCATCCTTAAAGCTACCTCTGTTACCCTAAAACCTACCATTAAAATTGTGGATAGATTGTCTTTGAAGTTTTCTTAACATACTTCCTATCAAAAATCTTGTTTCCTTTTGTGTCAATCCTGTTTAAATTGGAGTATGATCCTGCCATTTTTCCTTCGTATTTTTTTTTTATTCGAACTTGTTGATAGAGATAAACATAAGCTATGGTTATCTAACTACGAAACTAAAAAGTTTATCAGCTACAAATTATACAAGAGAGGTCTAAGATTTTTCATCGACATTTATTAAATCCGAAAGAGGAACCAGTATGCGTGGAAATTTAGATGAGTCGTAGTCTTGCCCAAAATTTAACCACTAATTCAAATTTTGTGAAAATGAAAAAGTTGTCTCCAGACGGCTAACATTCTGGAGGTTGAACAAATCACCTCAGTATTATAAACAAAGAAAATAGGCCTTGGGACCTGAGGTGGTCTTGTATGGTTTTGCCATACACTATTACCACTTTTCCTTCGGCTCATGTTCCTATTATTTTGTTTCTTTACGTTTGTTTACTTGAATTTCATCAAAATTTCTTGCTGACAACATGACTGGGTGGTGTTGAGGGTGTTTGGCTTGGGGGCAGCTTACTTAATTCCGGTAAAGAACTAGAATACATAGAAGTTCACATTACGCTCTTGCCCATGCAAAGACATGCATTATTATCAGATTACAAAATACACTAAATCCTGTTTATTATCTTCTTCGCGTTTTCAAACAGTTCGTGGTAAGGAACTGGAAGTAAGGAGCGACCCGGCTCAATAGTAACCAAACTCTAAAAACGGAATTTTGATAGCAATAGACGTAGCAAAAGAATTGGCTTTCTATGCTGATTTCAAATATACAAGTTTCATTAAGTTTAGTCTTACCTATCAAAGGTTACAAGCCTGAGAAAAATTTCCTGATTTTCGAAAAAAGGGGGAAACACCCCCTAGAAGTCAAGTGATCTTAATGAAAATCACACCGTCAAATTCGGTGTATCAGAAAACCCTACTGTTTTGTTTTTTCAGGGGTGATCGCATCGGCCCAAACTGAAATTAAAAGTTCCAGTGCCCTTTTTAAGTGACAAAAAAAAATGGAGGGCAACTAGGTGCCCTCTTCCGCCCCTTTTTCCCAAAGTTGTCCGATCAAAAATTTTGAAATAGTCGTTTTGTTCATCATAGCTGAAAGGCCCAATAACTATGCCTTTGGGTAAAACATGACCCCCACAGCCCCAGGGGAAAGGTCTTTAAGTTATAAAATGTGTCCATTGTTTACGCATAGTACTTGTCATTGGGATGCATGCATATATTTTTGGGTGGGTGGGGGGGGGGGGGGTAAATTTTCTGCTGGGTGTTATCCACGACGGAATTTTCCATGGGGAGGGAAGTTTGCAGGGGGTGAACTTGTCAGGGAAAATGATACACTGCGGGATATTACCAGAATTCTTATACAAAATTATTTTTATATGTTTTGCTTTCTCTTTTCCGTCTCAATTTTACGCGCAGAGTTGTTGAGAGTAATTGTCCGGCGTAAATTTCAACGGGATCAAATTTCTAGAGGATATTTCCGTGGAGAGGGGTTTTCTCCGTGGAGGTGGGGCCAGATTTCCTGGCACTACTTAAAAAAACGATAAAAATGAATAACAAAAACACATTTTTTCAGCTGAAAATAAGGAGCAACATTAAAACTTAAAACGAACAGAAATCAATACGTATATGAAGGGGGTTATCCCCTCCTCAATACCTCGCTCTTTACGCTAAAGTTTGAATTTTATCCCAATTCTTTAACAATGACTCCTGAACACCCAAGGGTCGTTTAATTAGAGCAATAAGACACTTTTTAAAAAGTACTAAAAATCTTTAGCGTAAAGAGTGAGGTGTTGAGGAGGGGGAACCCCCTTCATATACGTAATAATTTCTGTTCGTTTTGAGTTTTGATATTGCTGCTTACTTTCAGTTGAAAAAACTTGTTTTTTTTTTATTCAATTTTTTTCTGGACTGTAATATGTAAAAGCCTATCAACGCATTGCCACAAATAAAAGATAAACTTTCAAGCTCACACCATTGGTTCATCTCCATTCGCATATTCTATACACCACATACGAAGCTACATACAGTAATATCAGCCATGTCACTTACCCCAACTGTGGCAATTGTTGAATCATCAAGATTCGCAAAGATGTCAATTTGGTCATTTTAAAAAAAAAAAAAAAAAAAAAAAAAAAAAACTTGCATTTTTGAGTATATTAACGGTTCTTAAGGGCTTTGACAAGTTTGGGGATTCGTCCCCTATGTACATAAAGTGGGGGTGTTCAGGCCTCTGTCTGATTTTCAAGAATTTTTTTTCCGGTTCTCACGGCTATTCATCAGCCTGACATTATTTTTTTTATTTATTGCAATATATAGAAGCCCATAAGCATACACCAAATACGAGGCTACATACATTAATGTCAGCCAGGTCACTTACCCTAACCTTGTCAATTGTTACATAATTAAAATTCAGATAGGTGTGTTTTGATCTTTTCAAAAAAAGAAAAAAAAATTTTTGGATCTGTGCCCTACTTGCAAAGGGTTGGGTCTTCAAAAAATTAAACAAGAAAAACGGGTTTTAATTTCTATAAAGCAGTGNAAAAAAAAAAAAAAAAAAAAAAAAAAAAAAAAAAAAAAAACTTGCATTTTTGAGTATATTAACGGTTCTTAAGGGCTTTGACAAGTTTGGGGATTCGTCCCCTATGTACATAAAGTGGGGGTGTTCAGGCCTCTGTCTGATTTTCAAGAATTTTTTTTCCGGTTCTCACGGCTATTCATCAGCCTGACATTATTTTTTTTATTTATTGCAATATATAGAAGCCCATAAGCATACACCAAATACGAGGCTACATACATTAATGTCAGCCAGGTCACTTACCCTAACCTTGTCAATTGTTACATAATTAAAATTCAGATAGGTGTGTTTTGATCTTTTCAAAAAAAGAAAAAAAAATTTTTGGATCTGTGCCCTACTTGCAAAGGGTTGGGTCTTCAAAAAATTAAACAAGAAAAACGGGTTTTAATTTCTATAAAGCAGTGAATACAAAACATTTAATTAAACACAAATACTCCGAATATTTCGGCCCCACATCCGGGAGCCTTTCTCAACGGAAAAAAAATTCTTACATAAACATAAAAAACATACTAAACAAAACAAAAGAATTTTCTTTTCTTTTCTTACTTTGTTTTGTTTAGTATGTTTTTTATGTTTATGTAAGAATTTATTTTTTCCGTTGAGAAAGGCTCCCGGATGTGGGGCCAAAATATTCGGAGTATTTGTGTTTAATTAAATGTTTTGTATTCACTGCTTTATAGAAATTAAAACCCGTTTTTCTTGTTTAATTTTTTGTAAATGGAAAAGCAGTGTGGTCTAAGAAATTAGTTGGGTCTTCAGGCCTCTGCCTGATTTGCAAGAGTTTTTTTTCTGATTCTCAGGGCTATTTGTCAGTTTATTTATTTTTTATTTATTGCAATAACACACCAAATACAACACTATATACAGCAAAGTCAGCCATGCCTCTTACCAGTCTTACCCCCTCTGATCATCCAAGCTTGTCAATTGTTAGATCATTAAGATTCAGATAGGTATATTTTGTTTTTTTCAAAAACAGAAAAAAAACCTTGCATTTTAGAATATATTAAGGGCCCTTAGGAAATTAGAATTTTTGTGATCCGTGCCCTATGTACATAGGCTCGGGTCTTCAGGCAACAGCCTGATATGCAAGAACTTTTTTCTGGTTCTTAAGGCTATTCATCGCTTTCTTTTATTTTTTTATTATTTTTATTTTACTGCAAATATTATATTGAGCATTGGCGTATTTCACGAATAAGAGATAAACGTTTGAATTTAAAATTCACACCGTTGTTTCATTACCATTCCCAGCTTTTGCACACCACATACCAGGCAATATGCTTCTACCAACATTCTAGCAAAAAGTGATGGGAGATAATGCACAGAATGATGAAGAAAGTGTTTTTGGGGAAGACAGAGGGAGATACTAGAAAATCATGCAAATGTCGCACCACTCTTAGATCCATGCATAAATATTTGAACATCTTACGATATAACTATAAAAACGCTGAACAAAATAAGTGAAAAAGGTAAGGACGACTAGAGAGAATAAGGAAGATCAGGTATGACAATGGCACTTCCTGGAAACACACAGCCTAATTGAGCCTGAAAAAAATGAGATGCCTAACGTATAAACCAAGCAAAGAACT
>JAQQPU010019934.1:0-15947 GCA_029168905.1 Artemia sp. Kazakhstan ARC1039
AAAAAAACCTGTTTACTTTCTTTGATAGCTTGGATACACTTCCGTTATTTTGATTTGGTTAAATTTTAAGAGCAGAAATGGTAGGGTTGGCGTGGGAGGGTGGGCGTGGGAGGTTGGGAGTGGAAGGGGGATTAGTTGCCCTCAAATCACTTTCGACTATTAAAAAGGGCATCATCCCTTTCTATTTTCAATCGAATTAGCCCTTTTCGAAGTTCCCACGACAACTCCTTCGAAACAAAGTGCCCTGGTCTAAACAACAACAACAACAGAAAATAATACATTATACCCACTTCAATCTTTACTATAAAAATGTCAAGCCTTCGAATCACTTTCGACTATTAAGATAGGCACTATGCCTTTCGATTTCCAATCGAATGAGCCCTTTTGGAAACGACAACGCTTTCTATAAACACCATATATGCCCCCAGGGCATAAATTACAACCCTTACCCTGAGGTCTGTTAGGGTGGTTGTCATCCTCTAAGACCGAATTTCCAGAACTTTCAACTACGTTAAACAACATGGCTATCTCAAAATTTTGATTGGATGTGTTTGGGGAAATGGCGGGCATGAGAGGGGTGTTATTCACCTTCCAATCACTTTTGACTATTAAAAAGGAAACAAGCCACTCCAATTTCCAATTGAATGAGCGCTTTTCGAAATTTCTACGACAACTTCTTCGATACGAAGTGCCCTGCTCTAAAGGAAAAAATTAATAAATAATACATTTTGCCAACATCGTTCTTATATGCCCCCAGGGCATAACTTAAAACTCTTGCCCTGAGGGTTGTGGGGGAGCGTCCTCCTCTTTACTTAATCCCCGTTTCTTATCTTGTTCTCTAATGTCCCCGTTCTTTACTTAGGCAGCGCGATCCTGCTGCCTATGATTTATGCAACAACTTTCTATATAAACCTTATATGCCCCCAGGGCATAAGTTACAACCCTTGCACTGAGGGCTCTGGGGATGTTATCATCATAAAAGACCTAATTTCCAGAACGTTCAACTAAGTTGAACAAAATGGATACCTCAAAATTTTGATTGGATGTGTTTTGGAAAATGGTGGGCGTGAGAGAAGCGTTAGTCGCTATCCAATCACTTTCCCATATTAAAAAAGGCACTAGCCCTTTCAATTTCCAATTGAATGAGCCCTTTTGAAGTTTCTACGACAACGCTCTGAATAAAAACTTTATATGCCCCAGGGCATAACTTACAACCCTTGCCCTGAGGGCTGTGGGGGGAGGGTTGTCATCCTTAAAGACCTAATTTCCAAAACTTTCAACTACGTTGAATAAAATGGCTATCCACAAGTTTCGACTGGATGTGTTTGGGGAAATGGTGGGTGAAAGAGGGGGGTTAGTTGCCCTCAAATCATTTTCGACTATTAAAAATGGTACTATCCCTTTGAATTTCAAATGCAATGAGCCCTTTTTCAAGTTTGTACGACAAAGATTTCAATAAAAACCTTATATGCCCCCAGGGCATAACTTATAATCCTCGCCCTGAGGGTTGTGGGGGAGTATCCTCCTCAAAAATATATTTTCTATATGGAAATCAACTACGCTGAACAAAATGGCTATCTCAAAATTTTTATTGGATGTGTTTGGGGGAATGATGTGCAGGGGGGGCTAGTTGCCCTCCAATCACTTTCCACTATTAAAAAGGGCACTAGCCCTTTAAATTTCCAATCGAATGAGCTTTTTTTGAAGTTTCTATGACAAAGCCTTCTTTAAAAACCTTATATGACCCCAGGGCATAACTTAAAACCCTTGCCCTGAGGGCTCTGGGGGAGCGTCCTCCTCAAACATATTTTATATCTGGAAATCAACTACGCTGAACAAAATGGCTATCTCAAAAATTTGATTTGATGTATTTAGGGATATGATGGGCGCGGGGGTGGCTGGTTGCCTTCCAATCACTTTCGTCTATTAAAAAGGCCACTAGTCCTTTGAATTTCCAATCGAATGAGTCTTTTTTGAAGTTTCTACGACAACGCCTTCTATAAAAACTTTATATGCCCCCAAGGCATAACTTAAAACCCTTGCTCCGAGGGTTGTGGGGAAAAGTCCTCCTCAAAAATATATTTTCTATCTTGAAATCAACTACGCTAAACAAAATGGCTATCTCAAAATTTTGATTGGATGTGTTTGGAGAAATGATTTGCGTGGGGGGGTCTAGTTGCCCTACAATCACTTCGACTATTGAAAAGGGCACTAGCCCTTTGAATTTCCAATCGAATGAGCCTTTTTTGAAGTTTCTACGACAAATCCTTCTATAAAAACCTTATATGCCCCCATAGCATAACTTAAAACCCTTGCCCTGAGGGTCGCGAGGGAGTGTCCTCCTCAAAAACATATTTTCTATCTGGAAATCAACTACGCTGAACAAAATGGCTGTCTCAAAATTTTGATTGGATGTGCTTAGGAGAATGAAGGGTGTGGGGGGGGGGTAGTTGCCCTACAATCACTTTCGACTATTAAAAAGGGTACTAGCCCTTCGAGTTTCCAATCGAATGAGCCTGTTTTGAAGTTTCTACGACAACGCCTTCTATAAAAACCTTATATATCCCCAGGGTATAATGTAAAACCCTTGCCCTGAGGATTTTGGGAGAGTGTCCTCCTCAAAACATATTTTTTATCTGGAAATCAACTACGCTGAACAAAATCGCTATCTCAAAATTTTGATTGGATGTGTTTGGGGGAATGATGAGCTTGGGGGGGCTAGTTGCCTTCCAATCACTTTCGACTATTAAAATGGGCACTAGCCACTCCAATTTCCAATCGAATGAGCCCTTTTTGAATTTTCTACGACAACTCCTTCGATACGAAGTGCCCGGCTGAAGAAAAAAAAACACATCGTGCCCACATCGTTTTTTACTTAGGCTGCACTAGCGCGCTGCCTATGATAAAAGGAAAAATTCAATCGCTTTCCAGCAAAAAGGCATTCGATAAGTGAGTGGATTTCTCCAAAGATGAGCCTCTACTTGACAATTCAGACAACAAGACCTAAAAATAATCCTATCAATATTAGACTCCCCTCTTTCAATGTAAATAAAGTTTGGGGTATTATTTTTTCAAGACACAAGCTGGAATACCATAATGCAGAGGGGGTGACACATAAATCAAAGGAAAAAAAAGGGCATCAGGGTTTACGCGGTGACAATTCGTTCATTTCAGCGATAAAAATGAATAAAATAATCGCAATTAGTGGCAGTCACAGTTATAAGTTTTAGTAGCCACTGCTGCAAGTACTCAGAGTTTTAAGTGGTCGCAGTCACAAGTAGTCACAGTCGAAAGCAACCATAATCACAAGTTTTCACAGTCTAGAATAGTAGTAGTTGCAGTTATCACGGTCAGAAGTAGTAGTAGTTGCAAATCAAACAGTTCGTGTTAAAAAACTGTAAGTAAGGAGCGACCCGGCTCAATAGCAGCCAAAACTCTATATTATGATACCAATAGATACATCAAAAGAATCAAATTTTAATGCTGATTTCAAATATATAAGTTTCATCAAGTTTAGTCCTATTCATCAAAAGTTACGTGTCTGAGACAATTTGGCTGATTTTTTAAAAAAGGGAGAAAGATCCTCTAAAAATTATAGAACCTTTATGAAAATCACACCATCAGATTCAGTGTATCAGAAAACACTACTGTAGAGGTTTCAAGCTCCTATCTGCAAAAATGTGGAATTTTGTATTTTTTGCCAGAAGAAACATCACGGATGCGTGTTTATTTTTTCCCCAGGGGGGATCATATCGACCCAGTTGTCCTAGAATATCGTGGGAGGGCTCATTGGAACGGAAATTAAAAGTTCTAGTGCCCTTTTTAAGTGACCAAAAAAATGGAGGGCACCTAGGCCCCGTCCCACGTTCATTTTTGTCCCAAAGTCACCTGATCAAAATTTTGAGATAACCATTTTGTTCAGAATGGTCAAAAATATGATAACTATGTGTTTTTGGATTATATAATTCCCCAAAGTCTCCGGGGGGAGGGCTGAAAGTTATGAATTTTACCCAATCTTAACATATGGTATTGGTTATTGGGAAGTATACAAACGTTTTCAGGGGGATTTTTTCTTGTAGTGGGGGGGGGGGATGGGTCAGGGGTTATGTGGTAGGATCTTTATATGGAGGAAGTTTTCACGTGGGAAGAGACATTGCTATGAAGGGGGCGCCAGATTTCCCAGCATTATTTAAAAAAAAGATCAGAAATTAAATAAAAAAACAAGTTTTTCAATTGAAAGTAAGGAGCAAAGTAAGGAGCAACATCAAAACTTAAAACGAACAGTAAATATTACGTATATCATTGGGTTCGCCCCCTAGTCAATACCTCGCTCTTTAAACCAAAGATTTTTTAGTACTTTCATAAGAGCTATTTATGGCAGAAACTAAGGTTTAAAAGTTGACTTGATTTAAACTACATTTCAACGCTTGACTAATTGCATGTGTGTTACCTGTTTGTGGATATTTGCCAAGTGAAATACCAATTAAGGTAATCAGAGTACCATTTTTTCATGGAATAGACATGGAATAGATATTCACTTCGCGGATTTTGTAGTATTTAAAGATGTCATACGTCAGTCAGTCGTCATTCGACAAATTTGTTAATTTATTCGGAGAAAAAATGGACAAGATATTTGCGTCCAAGATGGAGTTTTCCAGCAAACTAGACTCAATTTCGTTGGAAGTTGCGTCGCTAAAAAGTGATGCAACAACCCGTAATTCACGAATAGTTGAACTAGAATCTGCACTAGAGGAGCAGAAGCTTAAATTTGAAGCTTAGAGAAACGATTGCTTGCTTTTGAAGTAAAAGATCGAAAGCTTAACTTGTTGATTCACGGATTACCGGAAGAAAAATCTAATGAAACGCCTGAATCTAATGTGAAAAACCTTTTTGTGAATAAGATGGGAATTGATGAGCCAGTAATGATAACGAAGTGCTTTCGCAATACTTCTCGTTCGGCAAATATTACTGACTCCCGCCAACGCAAAAGTAAGCAAAAGCAAGTGAAGCCTTTGCTTGTATCGTTAGGGTCCGAAAATGAGATTCAAGCAATAATGTCAAACATCGGTAAACTTAAGGCCAGTGGTATCGTTATTTGCACAGACTTGCCGCCTGAACTGAATATCCGAAGAAGTGAGCTATTGGCCAAATCACGTGAGATGAAAACGAAAGGCGAAATAACGTCTTCTCGGGTTCGTCAAAAAGGCATAGACATATGGCTGGAAATTAAAGGATCTGCTTCGTCTTCGTGGTCCAGCGTCCGGATTTGTTAATGGATTAGTTGTGACATCGATTTTGATTTATTAGTATATTCCACGAGTGAAAAAAGAGATTGGAATTGATCTCGTCATGGTGTGTTTTTTGTGCCTTGTTATTATGTGTGATTATTTTCATGTTTTCCTTCTTTTCTGTCTAGCTCCAGTTGTACAAAAAAAAGTTCTTGTTCTGCTCGTTTTTTCTTTCTGCAGCAAACAAGCTTGTTGTTGCGCTGTCGAGATTGGAGACCCAAATGTCTGTATTGATACTGTTTAATTTTGATCTAGTTTGGCGACCTTCCCATTCCTCGCATGCTGGGAATTATCTGAGGTACCACCTTTTACTCATTAGTCTATCATTTCATATTAATTTTGGTAAGTTTTATGTATATGATATTATGATGAAAATAATTGTTAAATGAGAAAACATCGGAGCGGCTCCATGATTTTGAGAAAAAACAACTTGACCTAAATGAATTATTTAAATCGGTAGGATCAACTGGTGATGAATCTTCTGATCTTTTTACCCAGTCTTTTCCTCGCAGTAAATATATAAATAATGACCAAATCCCTCCATTTAATCATTTAGAATCCTCCCGAATAGCGTTTTGGAATTGTAGAGGAGTGCTTAGTAGTTTAGATTTTCTATTCACATTCCTTTATAGTAATCGTATTGGTATTCTGGGACTATGTGAGACTTTTCTTAGTGATGGTATTAGTTCTTTGGTTGGTGTATCTGGGTACAGGATAGTTACTAGAAACAGGTCTACCCGTTCGAAGGGTGGACTTGCCGTGTTTATTGACCAGAATCTCCCTATGCGTAAAATTACGGATTTTAATGATTTGTATCAAGAGATGGAGTTTGAATTTTTAATGGTTGAGATCAAGTCTGGTAAGGAGAAGCTACTCCTATGCTTATTTTATCGACCACCGGGATCAAGTGCGTCAAATTTTATTGGTAAGTTGAATGATCTAACACAATGGATGAATTTTAAGAACCATAAAGTGGTTTTTATGGGTGATTTTAATATAGATTTGGGACTGGTGAGTTCAGAGTCCCAAGAATTAAGATCTCTACCTGTAGATTTACTAACTACTTGCTTTTCTGCCGGATTGGTTCCAACAACGAGAATACCAACACGCATTGGTGAACAGTCGGCATCAGTTATTGACAATATTTTTACGAATTTCAGTCTACATTCGAGTTATGTCGTATTAACTGATGAATCGGATCAGTCTATGTTACTTGGTGAATTTTTGATAAATAGACTGAAATCTAAGCCGAATATAAAAGTAAGAAGGACTATTGATGATAAATCATTACAAAATTTGAGAGCTAAATTGGCTTGTGGCTACCCTATTTATTGAGAAATTCTCTTCTGCCCTTGACTCTGCCTGCCCTTTTTCGAAAAAGCGCTCCAGGTATGCGGCCCCGAAAAAGCCTTGGATCACCCATTTCTTACTATTCATTATTGAACACAAAAATATGCTATTCAGGCAATATATTGATAATCCTGAGGTACTTGGTACGGAATTCAAGAATTAAAAAAACTCTCTGACAACCCTGCTCAGGAAAGCTAAACAGGCTTACTACCATAAGCAGTTTCAAGAAGCAGAAGGATCGCCAAAGAAGACATGGACACTGATAAATAAATGCCTGAATATACAAAAAACTAATACGTTTCCTGAGACCATAACCAAGCCTGAGCCCTGATGGAACATCTTTAACCTCCCAACAAGAAGTAGTCAACACGTTAAATGAATTTTTTGCATGCATTGGAGAAGCAACCATAGAGGAAGTTTATGGCCTTTCAACTGTCGTCACGGATAATTACAAAAAATGCCTACCTTCGCCATCTTGCTCCTCTATGTTTCTGTCGCTAGTCTCTGAGGACGAACTGCTGAAGATTTAAAGATGGCATCTTTCCTCCTGTCTTCAGGTCGGCGAAGGTTATACCCCTCCACAAAGGTAGTGACCCCAAGCTGCCTTCAAACTACCACCCTATTTCTATTCTCTCTGCTTTTTCGAAAATTATGGAGCGTTGCATCTACAACAGACTGATGAATTATCTGACTAAGTCTAACTTCTTCAAGAAGCATCAGTTTGGATTTAGGCCTGCGCACTCAACCGAACATTCTACATTGGTTTTGCTACAGTTTTTGAAAGATGCGATGGACCGTGATGTGATACCAGCTACAATATTTGTGGATGCAAAAAAAGCGTTTGACACGATGTGTCATCTGATTCTTTTGGATAAGCTTGACAACTGCGGAATAAGGGGTAATGCTCTCTTTCTCATCCAGTCTTACCTCAGTGGTCGGAATCAATTTGTGGATGGAGGTGCAGTAAGATCGGTAAAAATACCATGTTCTGAAAAGGTAGGAGTACCACAAGGTTCAATTCTAGGACCACTACTATTTTAAATATACGCCAATGACCTTCTGGACACTATCACCGATGATGGACTTGCTCTACTATTCGCAGATGACACGGCTAATTCTGTTACAGGTACAGATTAATCATTCGTCAGAGAAAACCTCTGTTTTGGTCTAAAGAAGCTATTGCAGTGGTTTGCTGACAACCTCATGGTGTTAAACTCTTCGAGGACCCATTTTATCATCTTTCCTCGAATTTCACATGCCGTACCGTCGATTTCTCAAATATCTGTCCGTTTTAACGGAGAACTAGTTACCATTGCCAGGAAGGAGTCTTGTAAGTATCTAGGGCTAACAGTTGATGAAAATTTATCTTGGAAACTTCATTTTGATAGGTTAAAGATACAGCTAGGAAGGAATGTGGGTTTACTATGGTATCTAAAATTCCACCTCCCTTTCCCTGCTCTTAAGTCAGTTTATTATTCTCTAATCCATTCTTATTTTAATTATTGTCCGATTGCTTATTTAAATACTTTCAAATCTCTAATTAAGCCCCTTCAAAGTCTTCAAAATAATGTCCTTCGTACGTTAAAAGCCCTCCTTCCTTCCCCATCTTCCCTCCCCGATAAATACCCTACAAAGAGCCTTTATACATTTTTAAGAATATTGCCAGTTGATCAAGTCTTTCCTGTACATTGTGTCCTTTTCAGACTAAAACAAATAAAAGAATTATTACCATTGGCTTTAAATTCTAGCAACTTCTCTTTAGTTTCTTTTTTCCAGAATAATGATTGTTTAAGAAGAAGTTTAGCCAAATTACCTTGCCCTAGAATTCGAACTGAAAGATCCAGATTTTCTCCTAAAAATTCAATAATAAAGTTCTGGAATATTTATGAAAGTAATATAGATTCGCGTTTTTCTATTCCAGGTTCTAAAGCTAAATTCAAACTATATCTAATAAGTAATTATAGATAATTAATTATTTATTTTAAGTCATGTAGGCCGGTGCTATTGTTGATAAATTTTTAATTATGTGGTATTATATTGATTTGAGGTGTGGGCTTTGGGTTCAGTGTGGTGTCTCATTTTTCTTCCGAGTATATCTAATGTATTATTATTTCTTTTCATCATTTGTTATTATTATTATTATTTTTTTTTAGGGTGCCTGTTTTCAAGTATAACTCACTGTGTAGGCACCCTCTGTAAATTTTTTCTTTTCCATTGGTTCATATTGTACAAGTGTTATTTTGTCTTGTAGTGATTTAATGAGAAATTAAAAGACTTGAACTTGAACTATTCTAATTAACGGCCTTTGTGATTAAGGGTCATTTTTAAAGAATTTGAACAAAATTCGAACTTTAGCGTAAAGAGCGAGGTATTGACTAGGGGGCGAGCCCCGTAATATACGTATTAAAAATATATGAACATAGAAATTCGTTACGTAAGTTAATTCGTAAGTTACCTATATTTATTACTAATAAAACGTTCGTGAAAAAAATTAAAAAACGTTCGAGAAAGCCATTTAAGCAAATAAAAGTAAAATTAATATGCAAATTTGGTGTTGATTATTCATGTACAGTGAGCCAAAATCAAAACCTGTATTTATTCAAAAATGTTCAAAAATTCAATTAAAAAAACAAGTTTTTTTAACTGAAAGTAAGGAGCAACGTTAAAACTTAAAATGAACAGAAATTATTCCGTATATGAAAGGAGCTGTCCCCTCCTCAACTCCTCGCTTTTTACACTAAAGTTTGACTTTCCCACAACTCTATTTTTTAAACAATAAAAAATTTAGCGTAAAGAGCGAGGCGTTGAGGAGGGGACAGCCCCTTTCATATACGGAATAATTTCTGTTCGTCGTAAGTTTTAACTTCGCTCCTTACTTTCAGTTAAAAAAACTTGTTTCTTTTATTTAATAGCTTAATAGTCGAAGTCATAGAAAATCATAGTCGTAGTTATAAATAGTTGCAGTTGCATTCACAGTAGTTTTTAGCAATAACGGTACTGAAAGTTTTAATTTAATAGCCACTCCTATGGTATTCTAGGTGTACACGTTTGATAACATGGATGCTCATAGCGTCAATTGTAGTTGTGTGTGTCAGTAGCGTCAATAGAGGCATTTTTAATTTGTCGGAAGTTGTCACAGTCTCAAATGGTCAAAGTTGCGGTCTCCAGTAGGAAAAGTAGTAGTAGTAATAGTATTAGTGAATTTGAACGTTTCAAGTTAATACCCAAGTTACTTACAAGCTGTCCCTAAGTTACTTTATATTCTCCCTTTTGATAGCCTGGATTCATACATTGTCTTTTGATTTAGTTTGGTATCCCTCTCAACTTTCTCAAAAGTTTCACCTTAACAGTCTTAGTTTTTTTGGATGCACTCATGGTAAAAAATTCCTGCTTTCCCAAAGATAGATCATGTCTGTAAACAATGGAAAAATCGCAAAATTTACAATTTGTACCCCGATAGCTTTGGACCGCTTGGCATCCTTTTAACTATTTGAACAGAATAGTTTTTCTGTAGGTACGATCAGTGCTGGAGAGGGCCATTTAATAGAGCAACTGGGTAGGGACTGGCTCTTTCTGATGGCTTTCAAACATCCCCTTGAAGATGCCCTGAAAGTTTAAATTTTATATTCTCAGTTGTCCCTGAGATATTGCTAATAAGCCCTTTTGAAAATCAATTTCCTGATTTTGTGGGAGTCAAACTTTATTGACAATAGTCGCAAGTAAAATTAGTCGCAGTTGAAGGTAGATGCAGTCAAAAGCGAGTAGTCACAGTCTCAAGTGACCTTAGTCGAGGCCATAAGTAGTCACAGTTGTAAGTAGTCACTTTTGAAAGTAATCTTGTATTCAAAGTTGCTACAGTCGCAAGAAGCTACAATTGTAGTCACAGTAGCAGTAGCAGTAGTAGTAGCCCTGAAAGCTTTGGGTTCACATCCTTACCGTTCAAAAGTTGTATGAAAGCATCTTTTTGATAATATAAATGCACATAGTGTCTTTTAATTTAGTTCAACAAAACAAACAGTATTCTCTGAAATTTCATCTCAATACCTTCGGCCTTTTCGAACAGAATCCAGTGTGTAAGAAATGGGCAAATTGTATAATTTATATTCCTTGCCCTGGCGTTTTGGAATATAAATTTCTGTCAGTGTTGAGGGGACTCTCTATAAAGGGAGAGGGGTGCTGGCTGTTGTCTAGTGACTCTTGAACATTCCCCTCATTATGCCATAGAAATTTCAACTTAACACTTTTTGTTGTAGAAAGAAAGGTATACAAAGTGGTTGCAGTGGCTTTCCGTGGGGGAGGATTTGTCAGCAGTGCTAGCAGTGTACTTACAGCTAGCGATTTGTGGACTGTACATGAGCTTTATCTTCACCAGCTTCAATTGGACTTGAAATTTGGTGAGTTTCGCACCTTACTTTTGCTCCTGTGCCTGTACCCCTTACACTGTCTGCGAAGTTATTTCAACTTTTGTGCTAAATATGTCTGCTGTATTCAAGCAATTTCTACCGTCGCTAGTGCCATAATTTTGCGCCTGGTTTTTATCTTCACTGCCTGAAAGCTAAGCCTGCTTACTTGTGTTGGGTCAGTGGCGAAGAGACATTTCCGCCATCGGCGAGGCCAATTTCCGCCGAAAGCCTTCTGGCTTAAGTGACTTTGTTTCTGAAGCGAGGAATTTATTCTCAAATCTGCACCTAGGATTTGCTATTGTCACCGTTGCCGTTTGTTGCTGTTGCGATTTGTCGTCGTTGCTGTTTTTTGCTATCGCCGTTCTCCATTCTGTCATTTCCCGTTACCATAAACTAAGTGCCTACATCAGTAAACTGTGACCTGAGTAAATTACAGGAAATCAAAGAAAAGTGAATCGGTAAGTCACGCATTTAGTTCGCACCGCGAATATAGGAACCTTGCTAGGAGTGATATTCATTGTTTAAAGTTTAGATTTATCGCACATTATTAATTACCAGATTTTAACTGTTTTCTGCTCGTTGTTTGATTGAATAAAATGAGTCAAATACCTATTCTTGACCCTTTTGATTGTGGGTATAATAAAGCAATTGCTCTCTTATTTTTGAGGGAAGTTAAAAGGAGCCTGGTCTAGTTGTAAAATTTTTAATGGAAGATGGAAACCTTTTGGCCAAACAAAAAAACCGATAATGAGGGAGGGACTTCTAAGCAGGGTGCAATAAATGGATTATTGAGAGATGAGAGTCATGTTGGCAATGAAGGTCGGGGTGTAATTGGACCTATTATGGACCTCTTAGCAAATATTCCAGTTTTAGATAATCCAAAGTTTATTAAGCCATTTTTCAGCCAATTGAAAACGGTGAAAGCGTTGATCAATTGGTCTGATAGTCAAACGATCAATGCAATTCCGTTGAGGGTCAGAGGACCGTTGTTGAATTTTTTTGAGGGCAGGGATTTTATGAATATTGTAAGTCTAGAGGAATTGGAAAGAGAATTGACCGAGGCGCATTTGCCGGGAAAAACCGCTGGAAAAAAATTTAAGGAATTAGCTGAGCTCAAGCAGTCACCTCCACCGTTTCTTCAACAACTAAATATTCATCAAATCAAATAGTGTTTGGTCGACAACCTCTTACATTTTTAGATATTCAGCTCTCAGTACCTACTGTTGATTATTTTGATTCTTACGAAGATTATATGATTAACTTGGTGAGGAATTTGTTTGGAATTTACAGGATTTGTGAAGAAGAGGTAAGAAAGGAAAAGCAGGCTCAGAGTTTACAATATAACAAGAAAGCTGTTGATTTACCAGTTCTGACGGAAGGAGACTTGGTGTATGTTCAAGATCGCGCACAGAATTCTCATGAAATCAAAGGCTTAAAGTTGAAATTCCGAGATCCATATATTATTTTGAAGGTTTTGAAGGATTCGTTGTTTCTAGTCCAAGAGTTGTCTGGGTCTTATTTAAGGAGAACCGTTAATGCTCGTTTGGTGAAACTGGTTAAGGATACAGAAACATCCTTGTGTTTTAAACCGGTGTTCAGACAAGAAATTGAGAAAATAAAGGACCATAATAACATTAATGAGAGTAAGGGAAAAGAGAAAAAGATTGTTGAGGCTAAGGTCACCCACAGCTAGAGTTTACGGAAAAGACCAGGGTTTGTAACACTATTGGGACAATCTGAGTCCCAACTTCCTCTAGTTGATTCTACCCAAACATCTAATTCTGAAACAGAGACCAGTATAGAAGCGAAAGAAGATGAACTGGATCTAAGAACATTGGAAACTGAAATAAATTTTACGGGGTCTGAATCCGAGGTAGGTAACTCAGAGCTCGACAAAAATTCTGAACAACCAGAAATTAATTTGCTATAGATACCAACTGTTCAGCAGCTTGATGAACCAATTATGACTCAATTGAGGTTAGAGCAGAGAAATACAGGTAGTTTCGAAGTTAGGGAGCCAATTGCCATAGATCCTTCTAGACCTAGTATACCTAGAAAGGTAAGTAGACCGATGAAGTTAAGAGGATTTTACAAAGAATATTAGGAAATATAATTTGGTAGAGATAGTGATGGGATTTTTAAACAGATTTTTTTTATAGAATAAAACATTGGAATTTCTTCATTTTTTTGGTCGGTTGGAATCTATGTTTTTTTGGAAGGGTATATTTAGAAGTTGATTTTGGGATTTGCTGAAAGATCATCAGCTGACAGTTAGAAAAACAAAAAAAAAACAATTGAATTGAGGAATAAAAGAAAGGATAAATGCCTTGACTTTGTTTCTTGGAATATTTTAAAATCTTCATTTGTTTTTTTAAATATATGAACGATTGTCTTCATTGACTGGTATTTATTGTAATGGTGCTTTTGCTTTAATGTCTATTTACTTGTTGAATCTAGACTGTGTATTTATTAATTAGGTGCAGGGAATGCGAGTTTTCTGCGAACAAGATTGCAAGCGTGACTCAAGACGGTGCCACTTTATATAAATAGCCTTATGAAAATTTTAATCCTACAAATCTGAAAGAGATAAGTGATCGAAAATTCACATTTGGAACCATGAGAGAACTACAAAGAAAAATTTTGAAACCATCTAGAGTTGGGTCACTCCTTCGAGACCCTGCGAAGTAATTCTGAACAATATAGAATTTTTTGTGCATAGTTTTTTTTCTCCTTTTAGTTGGTTTTTATGTTGGTGTCGGGTGGCTTAAACAAGGAAACTCACAGTGTTTGGAAAATTATTTTTGGTACAAATAATTTCAAAAAGGGGGGGGGGGAATCTATAAACTTTGAGTGTTATTTATTGCCTTTTTCAAGGGGGTTTGCGTCAGCAGGTTCTTGACAATGTTGAATAATTTATGGGATGACTAGTCCCAGTGGAGTTTATGGGACTGCTGTGAACAGGAAACTCATGTGATGGGTTTATGGGGTTTCTAAGTGGGTTGTTAGTAGACTAAGAGGTACCATATTGCGGCCTTTACGTTCCTTCCGGTTTTTCTGGTCATTACACTCTTTCTTTGTCAGGAGATTTACGCAATTTCAAAGTTCAATGTCTTTTTTTTAGTGATAAATCAAAACCAGCATCTCTTGTTTCGTTGTTATGCAATTATTTTTTTGTATATATTCAGGTTTCAAAATAGATTGTTCAACAGTTCTGAATAGTTTATTCAACTTAACAGTACAGACATTTTTTGTAAACATTTACATAGAAAATGGATAATTCTAAGCAATTTCTGGTGAGTAAAAATTTTCTCATTATTATAATGAAAAGAAATTGTCTTGTCATTAAGTTAAGGAAAAAATTCTTTCCTTACACTGTGTGGTTACCTCTTTTTAAAAAGTTTTGACTACTTAAGACAGACACTGGAACTAAGGGTACTTATGCACTTAGAAGCCTATTGTTCAGGAGCTGAAACCTCTAAATAATTCTCTTATAGGCTGAAATTTACGGTGCGATTTTTATCAAGATCAGTGGGCCTTTTTAAAGATGTTTTTGAAAAAAGTGCTTAGCTTTCGATCGGTAATTTGGGGTTAGAATAAAATGTTGATTCTTTTAATGTATTAATTGTTACAAAAGCTTCCTTTTTATCAAGATCAGCGGCTTTTTTTTGGGATGTTTTTGAAAATACTTCCAGGCCAGTCTGCATTTACGGTGTGATTTTTATCAAGATCAGTTAACCTTTTTAGGGACGTTTTTGAAAAAGTGCTTAGCTCTCGATCGGTAATTTGGGGTTAGAATAAAATGTTAATTCTTTTAATGTATTAATTGTTACAAAAGCTTCCCTTTTAGAGTTTCGGTTTGTTCCTTACTTATAGTTCGCTACCATGTACTGCTGGAAAATGTATTTCAGTGATATTTTTAGATCATAGTAGCCTAATGCTGCTTTTAGTCTTTAGAAGAAGAAGAACCAAAACAATTTAGAATATATTACGACTTCTTTCGTCTTCGATAAGTGCGTGGATAAAAATTCTAATTGGCATTTTTTGTTTTTAATTCACAAAATGGTTGGTTTAAGTTTTCTTTTACAAGATACTCAGATACAACTTTTCCACTCAACTTTTACAAGATACAACTTTTCCACTTCTTAAATTTCTATTTATGTCTACATTTGATTGAAATCTGATAGTTTAAAGAGAAAAAAAGCTGTTATGCCAAAGAGTTTAATAATTTCTGACTAAATTGACTTTGAGTTTCACAAAATGTTCATAACCGCATGATTAGTAACAATTTTACGCTTGAGTATACAAAGAGGAGGCTCGCTGAAGGAAGTGTCAGTGACCAGATAATCTTGAATAAGAAAAACAAATCTGTTCTTCATCTTATGAAATACGGAAGTACTTGACTGTCACATGCAATTCTTCTCCATATTGTTTAATAAGGAACGCAAATACTGCTTTTTAAGTTTGAATTTACAAATACAGTCACGGAAGCATGGACGTAGGGAGGGGGGGGGGGGGCAGTTTATAAAAGGCCCTCCATCCCGCTATCAAAACCCCTGATTTTGAAATCAAGATGTTTTTTACACTACTTTAGATGTCTAACATAAACTGAATTATTTTCCAAACCCAAAATGCATTTTTTTTCATGCTAAATTTTTGTCTTTTTTTTTTAAAGGAAGAAGATACGTGCTATAATGCCCCTTCTGAAAAGAAAGCAAGATATGGCGAACCTACATTAATGCTAGCCACAAGACCATCAATTATCAAATTCGCTGGTAGAATTACACACGATCTGGACCAACCAATGGCCGCGAATCTTTTAATGGCGGGTTCCTCTGACCCCAGTGTTAGCTCCATGCCAGCTGGAAGGAAGATGAAAAGGGAATGGACTGCTTCATATAATGCCTCA
>JAQQPU010019937.1:0-15945 GCA_029168905.1 Artemia sp. Kazakhstan ARC1039
TGGTTTTCATACAGTTTACTTGGAATATTTACTACAAAATTTACTATTATTTATTTATTATATCCTTTCCTCTCTTGGTTTTCATACAATTTACTGGGAATTTTGCTATTTACTTATTTATTTACTATTTTCTATAAAATTTACTATTATTTATTTATTATATCCTTTCCTCGAGGAAGGAGAAATGAGGATGGAGAAACTTGTAGTTGGATCTTTGCCAATTTAACATGGGAAGACAGAGTTTTAAAACTAGCGGTTCTTAGAGTGTTGCGTCGGGTAGTTGGCAAGAAACACGATGTTTTAAATGATTATCCACTGTTATTTTTAAATCTGAAATTTGTCCATAAGTTATAATTAGTCAGCATTTGCTTTTGTCAAGAATTGTTTTAAGTCAAAATCCAGTCCGTACAAAGTAAGGCTAAGTTAGCTTTGGAAAATTTGGACAGGTTAAGCAGATTAGTTAAATTTAAATTGAAAGGCCTACTGGTGATATAATCTAGATATCTTTAGCCTCCCCTATTTTTTAAGGTACCTGCAAAGACAACTGTGTTGGAATTTTGCGCTTTAGCAAAGTTTTCATTTATTAAAAACATTATTTTCAATTAATTAATTAATTATTTTAATTAATTTTTATTTTATTTAGCAGTTAATAATTTATTAAGTATTTTAATTTATTAGCTATGCCCTAAACTTTATTCGTAAAATTAAAAAAAATACGAATTAATTTGAAATTTTTCGCCCTCTACTACGATGTATATGCCCCCTCTGTCCCTCTTCTAAAACCGGCTCTGGTCAAACACCAGATGGTACGGATGATATTTGTTTTTCAACTCCACTCTTGTAAGCTTACTATACTTTTTGATTGAAATTAAAGAATTTTGTTTCAGGATCCCTTTGAATGGTATAGCATGGCTATTCATGAGGCTGATTGCGTATCCATAATTGTCTCACCGACCATCAAACCTCAATTGAAAGAGGTTCCATCAGTTGTTGATTACAGCACATTGAAAACTCAAACAATGAAAAAGCGTGGTGAAAACAACGAAATCATTTATCAGCATACCTTTAGTCTCGGCATATCATTATTAATTAGCCGGATACGTACTATGATGAAAGAGAAGAATTACAATTTGGATCGATTCGTTGTTTTAATTCCACCATATTCGTCAGAAACTAATATTCCACCTGCTGGAGTAAATTTTAGACGATTTAGAGTATCTGAACAACTGAGTGGCTTCCTAAAACATATTCAACATTCTACAAGTTGTTCTAACTTAGAACGAAGGAGAATGACCTGTTTTTCTAATACCTTTCGTTGGAACCCTCTAAATGGAATCGAGTCATCATCGGCTGGAGTGGGCTTAGAAAATGCAATAAAGGCTGCTACAAATTCAGTCGATTCTGATCAAATTGTAATTGTGGAAGATGCAGCGCCGTTGTGCGATGAGATTTTAATAAAGAAGCAGGAAGTTGTGGCTGACGTTGAGGATATTCATGACTCTAGCTCTGATGAAGACAACAAATTCAATGTGGGTGAAGTTGGTGAATTCCCTCCTCATGTGAGGAATTTGCATAGTTTGTTTAATACCTCATAATCTAGTGAATTATTTGTATTATTGTGCTTTATGAAGGGGTAAATTCACAGTTTTATCTTCCGTTTGCTCTTTTATAATTTCTCTCGGTATGATTAAGTCAATTTTGCTATCTCGAAATTTCTGTGAGAGGATTGTCGCGAAGTTAAAAAAAAAAAAAAAGTTAATAGAAAAACTCTACTTTTCTGTATCTTAGAAATTTAAATACTTTCCCTGGTATGCGCAAAGAGTTTGCCATTGCTGGGATTTCAACAAGCTACGTTGATCTGTATATTAAACTGACATTCTAACCAATTGGGCTAGCTGTGGGCTGACTGCCTTGTACACAGGAAATCTTAAGCTCGAAAGTAATACAAAAGCTATACAAAAAGTTTCATTATCGTGATGGTAACAGTTTTTGCTGGATGTCTGGTATAAGATAGCTTTGTCATAGAAGGGGAAATGCGCTGAAGACAGTATTTTTTTTTTTTTACGAAAATAAGTAGAAGGTACAGTTAAAAAACAAAATTCTTTGGAAAAGTTGCTGATGCAGAAGAATAAATACTTAGGAACCTCTGAAACTTACCCAGATGGTATAAACGTACTTCATCTGGCTACTGGCCTAGTTGTATATATGGTATATTTTGTACTGGCTTCAGGGCTGGATTTAAATCTTCCCTAGGCCCAAGCGTTTTGGCCTCCCTAGGCCCAAGTAATTTTTTTCGGGGAGACACAGAGTTTTACAGCGAACTCTCCGAAAATTGAGGGATAGTGGAATCCCTGAACAGAAGGCAACTGATGAGCCAAAAGAAATGCAAGAGAGAGGTGATACCGAGCTCTCAGCTGCCATTTTCGGGAGACATCTGATGGTTAATAAGCTGCTACGGAGTTCCTGTGCTGTTTTAAAATCACTTTTCTGTGAATAGGCAGCACAGCAGCAAAGTGCATCTGGCTCTTAGACGATAAAAGCTGCCATTTTTGGGAGACATCTGATAGTTAATAAGCTGCTACGGAGTTCCTGTGCTGTTTTAAAATCCCTCTTCTATGAATAAGCAGCCCAGCAGCAAAGTGGCTCTTAGTCGATAAATAACACCAGTCCAGTTTTGTTAAAAAAATAATTTTGTTCAATAATTCTCGAAAGAAAGTGGAAAGTCATTTTTAAGTTTTTTTTACGACTGGCTGGCTGTTATGTTTATAAAAGTAGTAATATTTGGTTGTTAGTTTACTTTAGTTCATGTGACCTTTTTTTGAAGGAAATTGTTGTTCGGATTTATGTGGTCTGAAAGGAAATTTTGTTCGGAGGAAATTTAACTCCTTCGTGACAATCCTTTTTATAACCAAATACAGTGAGACCAGTATTACGTATATTTTTCATTGAAGATTTCTTTTTTTAAAAAAATGTAAGAAAAATGCATTTCTGATATTGTGCAAGATATAAATCATTTTGACCAAAAAATTTTATCCTTGATATAAACAAGGATTGACTTTGAAACTCTGGGTCCAATTCTGTGAATTTGCCAAACCTTCTCAGTTAGTTTTCTCGTCTTTTTTTTATTTATTTATCGTGTTTGAGTGACTCTAAAGTGCTTCTGTATGAGCCTGCTCTTGTTTTCTATGTTTTCTTGTCTTGTTTGCTCTTGTTTCTTTGTGCCCTACATCATGTTTCATGACAATCTCATTTTTGTTTCATTAGTTTTTATATCCGGGTTTTTCTTGTGAAGTTATTTAAGTTTTATAAATATAAATAGGGATGTTATTTTATTTGAGGTTGGTGTTGAAAGGTAGCCATGAAAAGCCATAAATTTTATTGAGGAGAAGTTTCCAAAATTTGATCCAAATTTGAGAAAGTAAGAAATTTTTTGAGCTGAGAGAGCTAGCTTGAAAAAGGGGAGTTAAAAGAAGACAGCAGGTAACTGCTCAGGAATTCTTTTGGGTGAGGGGAGGGGTAATAACATAAAAAAATATATGATAAGGTGGATAAGAATTCCCTAGAAGCTTGGAAAAAATTCAAGATTATATAGTAGTACACCCCCCCCCCCTGCGTACTTCCCTTGGGGAAGGACCACTAACTTGGAACTGAACGTTTTTATTAATTTCGGGTTGGCTAATCGAGATATTTAGCTCTATAGTTCTATTATTCGATATAAGGTATTGACTTTGTTTTCTTATAATGAAGAACCCTTAAATGCGAAGTTCCAAAAGAAGGTGGTAAATTTTGACAAATAAAAACAACTAGTGACTTTTTTATGTAATTTATGGATAGGTTTTCTGATCAAAAGCAAAATTCTTTAAGATATTTCTACAAAATTTTCTTGTAAAAAAATTATTTTGTTTTAGGTAAGCATTTTGTCTAAAGAAATATTGCCTTTATTACATTTTTTTCTAATTTATAAATATGAAGTTTTTTCAAAAACTTGCCAGCTAGAGACGGATTTGTCAACTCTTTTCCGAAGCAAAAGTGAAGCAAATATTTGCTTCTCTCTTTTGCTCGGCATTTGGCAAGCAGATTCAAAACTAGTTTTAGAAAATAAACAAAATAATTTTTGTAGGAAGATTCATGATGTCATCAATCACTTGCGTTAAATTCTGACAGAAGACGGCTAAATCTGTCAAAAGAGAACGGCCAAGGGGGTTCAAAATTTTTTTTAAAAACCAAATCAACATTTTTGTATGCATTTTGCTACATTTTTACGATTCGGACAAAAATTTCGGAGGGTCATTCTCTTTTTTTTTTGTGATTTCAGAGAATATGTTTTTGATACTAGATTAGTCTTAAAAAATGAAAAATTTGAAGAAAAATGTGTCAATTTCTCCTAATGAACCTAAATCCTGGAATGTTTGCAATATTCAATTGTAATATGCAATATTCAAAATTCAATATGTTTTAGCAAAATAATTGTTGCTATAATTAATACAAATTTGTTGCAACGTCATCTCGTTTGAAGCAAGGCGGTCCTCTATCGTGTCCTCGAAAAATTATGATGTTTATTATTAAAAAAAATTTCAGGCTTTCTTTGTATTTTTTTTCTTTTACTTTTAACTACAGACAAAAAGCAAAAGTATCAACTAAAATAATTATTTAGGTATAAAATGATTCCATATACCCTGTTCTAGCAGAGTGGATTGATGCTCTGCTTGGCAATACGAAGCCCGGAGTTCGATCCCCGTCGCAGCAAGGTTGAGCGACAAGCCTGCTTCTTGTCCCTGTAAAATAAAACCCAGCAACTGAAACGCCGATTCGACGCCCTATGCGCCAGCAATGGCTCTGGAGGATCTTAATCCTTATTTGTTTTCAAGCCAATATATTTCTCTTGCTGTTCAAGCCAAGAGATTGAAAGTTTCCTTTATAGGGGTTTCGGGCAAGGCGGTTCTAATGGTGTACTTTTGTTTTGATCTGACTCTATTTTTAAGAGTTATGGGTTATTATATTTCTTAGCATTGGACGTGATCGTCTCTTACTAGGTTGCTAGCTACCGATGCAGCCCAGATGATAAAATGGTTCCGTGATGTATTTTTTTTTATGCAGTCGATCAAGTGATGTCATTATAATTGAGTTTATTTTCTTTTCTTTTTCTTCTCTAAGTTTTTTTGCTAGTGCACAGAAATTGCTAAGTTGTGTCTACGTAGTTACGATTTCTATATGTCTTTAGTGTGCAGTGTCCTTTAAATTTAAAAGATAATTTTGATTTTAGTGAATGCTAAATGAAAACGAGTTGTAAGATAGGATTATATCCTAATTTGATGTAAATATATATCGTGTGGAATCTATGGAGTAGGCGTATCTACCCCATCTTCGTAATTTTTTTTTATTTTGAAAAATAGTTGGCTGCAAATTAAGATCTGAGAAGTATCATCTTGAGCTTGATCACAAATTTTATAAGGATACATCAAGTTTCAAGGACACATAATTTTGTTTTTCAATGGCTCATCCTTAAGTGTTTCGGGCGGTCTGTGTTCCACAATTTTGATTGAAGGCTTTTTTTCTCTTTATCCTTCAATAAAAGAAAAAAGAGTTGATTCAGAACAAAAATGTACATAAACTTACCAACGTATTTATGGTTTAGCTACTGAGTTTCATAACGGAGTCTTTTTTTACTTGTGTCTTTGTGTCATCTTTACATTCAGTTTTCTGCTCACGGTCTGAGCTTGAGCATCATGTGAAATGACGCTCAGGCTTGCGGCATTTTGCATGACGCAAAGTATTTACTTTTTGGTTGCAGAATATAATCAGCAAAAAACTGTTTCACTTGTATCTTTCAACATTCTGATTCTGCTCACTGTTTGAGCCTGTGCGTTAGGCGAAATGACTAGCACTTCCTTTTTTCTTTGCTGCTAGCTTCTTGTCAGAAATCAGAAAAAAGTTTTTCCTTTTTCGTCTCGTCATTTTTTCAGTTTGTCTGAGAAAAAAAAAATTACGTTTTTGATCTATATGGAGGTGTCCAGTAAAATCGATAAGTTAATTATTAATGTATGATTCAAAATATTCCGTTTATTTTCTCTTTTCTTACCATTGCTTTACACTGTATTAAGGGTATGAAAGCTTTCCCCGAAAGGATATAACAAATATAGTATATATAGTTCATTTCCGCCGAGGAACTGATTTTTTTTTTAACTTATACTGTTTTCAATATAGCAATATAAAAAGCTATATATATGAAATTATATATGGTTAAAAAACTGAGTTGATTCTATTATATATAGTTTAATGTTTAAAATTGAAAACTTAAAAAAAAATTTTTTTTAGTTAAAAACTATACTAAAAAAAACATTTTAAAATTACAAAAACTATATTGTTTTCATATGTAAGCTCAAATGAAAAGATACTTCTGCTCAGGCCTTAAATTTGTCCAGCCTACTTCAAAATTCCAACCCAAGTGAAAAGAAATTTTATCACGGGAAAATTACAGGCAAAGCGAAAATTTTTGTCTTGGGAGAGGGCTCTGAGAGCCATCTTGCCTAAATTTAGCACCTTTCCCCCTTATAAATCTTTTTCAGGGTTTACGTCTCTCATTTATATTGATATACTTAGTAGACATTTTTGAGTTATTTAAGTTTACTTTTGATATTTCTCTCTGTTCATGTATGTGATACATTATTGATAAGTGTGTATTTAAAGATTTACACATATTTTTTGGAACAACGAATGTGCTAGTGTGTTGTGCATTTATTTTTGCTTCAGTTGTTTATTATAAGTCTTTGTATAAACTGTGATTTGGAATATGCCCTTTTCAGGGATGCAGTGGTTGGGGACGCGTGATAACGCTGTTCCTAATATACTTTTTGGAAGTAAAACATTGAAAAGTTTTTCTTTTTATGGTATTATTCTTCAAGTTTGACCGGGTTATTTATGCACCTTCCGGTTCTCCACGTGAATGTTCAATTACAAAAAAAATAGCTTTCTAGTGTACTATTGCAATCAATGCAATCACTATTGCAAGCTGCCTAAGTATGTTTTGCTATGTTTTTTTTTTTTTTTTTTTTTTTTTTTTTTTTTGTTAGACCTTGGCACTTCGTACAGAAGGAATTGTCGTAGAAACTTCGGAAAGGGCTCCTTCGATTGGAAATTAAAAGGACTAGTGCCCTTTTTAATAGTCGAAAGTGATTGGAGGGTAACTAACCTCCCTCCCACGCTCACCATTTCCCCAAACACATTCAATCAAAATTTTGAGATAGCCATTTTGTTCAACGTAGTTAAAGATCTGGAAATTATGTCTTTGAAGGCTCATTTGATTGGAAATAAGATGTTCTAGTGCCCTTTTTAAGATTCAGAGTGACCAGAGGGTGGATACCCCCCCCCCCCACATACCTCGTATTTTCCTGAAATGCATCTGATAGAAATTTTGAGATGGCTATTTATAGTCGTAGAAACTTCAAAAAGTGCTCATTTGATTGGAAATTGAAAGGACTATTGCTCTTTTTAATAGTCGAAAGTGATTGGAGTGCAACTAAATCCCATCCCACAACCACCATTTCCTCAAACACACCCAATCAAAATTTTGAGACAGACATTTTGTTCAACGTAGTTGTAAGGTCCGGAAATTATTCTTTGAGGTTGACAAACCCCCTACAGCCTTCAGGGCAAGGGTTGTAAGTTATGCCCTGGGGGCATATAGGCTATATATAGAATGGATGATCATATAAACTTCGGAGGGGGATCATTGGATTGGTAATCAAAAGTGCCCTTTTCAAGATTCAGAGTGATCGGAAGGAGGATACCCCCCCCCCCCACGCCTCACATTTTTTCCCGAAATGTATCTAATAGAAATTTTGAGAAGTTTATTTTTTGTCTTAGAAACTTCGAAAAGGGCTCATTCGATTGGAAATTGAAAGGGCTAGTGCCCTTTTTAATAGTCGAAAGTGATTGCAGGACAACTAACCCCTCTCCCACGCCCACCATTCCCCAAACACATCCAATCCAAATTTTTAGATAGCCATTTTGTTCATCGTAATTGAAAGGTTCGGAAATTATGTCTTTGATGATGACAACCCCCCAGACCCCTCAGGGCAAGGGTCGTAAGTTATGCCCTGAGGGCATATAAGGTATATAGGCCTATAGAAAGGACGATCGTATAAACTTTGGGGGGGGGGCTCATTGGATTAGTAATCAGAAAGTCTAGTGACCTTTTTAAGATTCCAAGTGATCAGAGGGTGTATTCCCCCCCCACACACACCTCGTATTTTGCCGAAATGTATCTGATATAAATTTTGAGATGGTCATTTGTTGTCGAAGAAACTTTAAAAACAGCTCATTTGATTGAAAATTGAAAGAGCCAGTTCCCTTTTTAATAGTCGAAAGTGATTGGACGGTAACTAACCCCCCTCCCACGCCCACCATTTCCCCAAACATATCCAATAAAAATTTTGAGATAGCCATTTGGTTCAACGTAATTGAAAGGTTGGGAAATCATGTCTTTGAGAATGACAACCCCCACAGCCCTCAGGGCAAGGGTTGTAAGTTATGCCTTGGGGGCATATAAGGTATATATAGAAAGAGCCATGATATAACCTTTGGAGGGGGCGCTTTAGATTGGTAATCAGAAGTTCTAGTGCTCTCTTTAAGATTCAGAGTAATCGGAGGGTGGATCCTCCCTCCCACACCTCGTGTTTTTTCCACACCTCGGGAATTTTCCTCAGGGCAAATTCATTCGATTGGAAATTGAAAGGGTCAGTGTCCTTTTTAATAGTCGAAAGTGACTGGAGTGCAACTAACCCCCCCTCCTATGCCCAACATTTCCCCAAACACATCCACTAAGAATTTTGAGATAACCATTTCCTTCAACGTAACTGAAAGGTCCGGAAATTATGTCTGAGCCCCCCCCCCCCCCACATCCCTCAGGGCAAGAGTTGTAAGTTATGCCCTCGGGACGTATAAGGTATATATAGAAAGGGCGTATAAACTTCAGAGGGGGCTGACCGGATTTGTAATAAGAAGTTCTAGTGCCCTTTTTAAGACACTCGGAGGGTGGATACCCCCCACCATACCTCGTGAAATTGTAATGCATCTAATAGAAATTCTCAGATGGCCATTTGTTGTTCCAGAAACTTCGGAAAAGGCTCATTCGATTGGAAATTTAAAGGGCTAGTGCTATTTTTATTAGTCAAAAGTGATTGAAGGGCAGCAAGCCCCCCTCACGCCCATCAATTTCCAAAACACATCTAATCAAAATTTTGAGATAGCTATTTTGTTCAGTGTCTGAAAATTGTCTGGAAATCAAGGTCTGGAAATTATGTCTTTGACAACCCCCATACCTTCTCAAGACCAGAATATAATTTGCACTTTACTGAAAAAAATGGCTGTGGATTGTCAGTTTAGAATACATATACTGATATATATTCCTTAAAGTTTTAATAATTTTTAATTTTATTAAAGTTATATAAGTTAAAACATTTTAAAAGTATTTTGTTTATTTAAATTGTACAATAAATAACCGAGCCAAACTCAAAACGAGCAAAAATTAACATGAGTAAGGCTGACAAACCCCATGCCTTCTCAAGACCAGAACATAATTTGTACTTTACTGAAAACAAAATATATTTAAAATGTCTTCACTTTGTTTTTACATGTTTTAAATGTTTTTACTAGATATATGAAGGGAGAAGTCCTCCCCCTTGCACTCCAATTACAGAGCGAGTGTTTGGTGCCCTTTTTAAGAGTGACAAGAGATTGGAGTGCAAGCTGCCCTTCTCTCAAGCCCATTCATTTTCCAAACGCATCCAGTCAACATTTGAGCTAGCCATTTTGTTCAGCATAGTAGAACGGTCCAGCAATCATATCTTTAGAGATATTAAGCATGTTAACCCCAGCAATTATGCAATTGGCCATTATGCTTTAAAACTAAATGTTGCTTTAAAAATAAATCAAAAGGCATTGCGTTAAATGGTTGTCAGTAAGACACCTCAGCAATATATCAAGAACGACTGGGTTGAAACTTTTGGGGATGCTACTAGTACTACTTCTGCTTTTACAATTTAAATAATCCAAAAGAGTGTAAGTGTATCCAGTTTGGCAAAGAGCATAGATAGAATCTTTTGGGAGTGATATTAAGTTGTATTTTTCAGGTCAACTTCAGAAGCTATAAAATTAAATTAAAAAAATACTGTGTGTCAGGATTAAAAATTGTTGAAAAAGTTTCTCCAACATAAAAAATAGCAACCCATACTATGGATTCTTATAGGAAAAAAAAAATTAAAAGATATACATTATTTTTTTTCATGAAAAAGACTATTTTTCCAAAAACATTCCCAAAACACGAACAGAAATTAACTTAAAAAACTTTCCACAAGACAAGTTTTTTGAAGAAAATTAAAGAGCTTCATTAAGCCAAGAATGAGCAAAAATAAAGTCAAATAATATTTCAAGCGTAAAACTACCACAAATGACTATCAATAAATAAATGGAACTCAAAACGAACAGAAATTACAATAGATAGCCGAGTCAAACTCAAGACAAGAAAAAATTAACATGAGTAGGGCCGATAAAAATAAAGAAATAAAAAGCTTTCTAGTGTACTATTGCAATCAAAATGGAAATAAGCTCATCATATTTTTTGAGTTTCTACTGAGTTATTTATTTATGGAAACAGAAAAGCTCTCAGCTAGTATTGATATTATATTTTAATCGTAGGCAGCGTAATAGAACTGCCTAAGTAAAGAGCGATGTGGGCACAATGTATCATTTATTTGTTTTGCGGTTGTTCTTTTTTTTTCTTTTTTTTATACCAGGGCACTTCATATAGAAGGAATTGTCGTAGAAACTTCGAAAGGGGCTCATTTTGACTGGAAGTTAAAAGCGCTAGTGCCCTTTTTAATAGTCGAAAGTGATTGGAGAACACCTAACCCCCCTCCCACGCCCACCATTTCCCCAAACACATTCAATCAAAATTTTGAGATAGCCATTTTGTTTAACGTAGTTAAAAATCCGGAACTGATGTCTTTGAGGATATAAGTTTATGTCTTTGAGGACATAACTCGCTGAAACCGAAAATGATATCACTTTTATTATAACACTTCACTAACTTACTTATATTAAACTACAAAAAATAAAATTTTAATAAATCCATTGCCAAAATAAAGGAATTAGCTTTTCTTCCGAAGATTTACAGAATGATCAGATCAATGGACGCCTGAAATACAATTGCATCCAAATCAGCTTTTAACATCGATGGTGAACTGGTTCATGTAGGTCAAGGGCTTCTGTTTCAGCGCTTAGCTATGGTGGCGAACCGGGAAGAATTTGATCTTCAAGACCTTTTGTCGTATGAGCTTTGTACGTATCCCCCATCCCTTTTTGGATCCTATGAAGTTCTGCGTCCTGTCGACGAATCATCTCTGTCAAACGCAATTCGAAAGGCGTCAGGGGACCATTCGAATGAGCGCTTAGACTCGTGCCACTATGTTGTTGACGGCGGCTGGCTGCTCCAGAAATTGACTTGGCAACCCAACTCTACATTTGACTTCATTTGCGAAAGTTACGTCAAGTATGTCACCACTAGATTTGGAAAAGCTTTGGTAGTTTTTGATGAATATGACAATGGTCCTTCGACGAAAGGTATGGCTCACCTCAAACGTTCCAGGGGTAAACAGTGCCCAGTGCTAAAATTCACTTGTACAACAAAGTTAACAAGAAAGAAGGAAGAGTTCTTGCAAAACTGCACAAACAAGCAGCAGATAATTCTAGCAATAGGAGAAAAATTGTCCTCAGCAGGTTTTTCGGTACAACATTCCTCTGCTGACGCGGATGTCCTGACTGCAACCACAGCCATTCATAGTGCAGGAACTCAGTTGACGTGTCTCATCGGCAACGACACTGACCTCCTTATCCTTCTCCTCTATCATGTCACTGCCACCCACAAAGGCCTGTATTTCAGATCCGAGACGAAAGCTTCAAACGAACATAAGCTGTGGAATATTTGCTCCATCAAAGAAAAACTAAGAAACATGTGTGGTGCAATTCTATTTCTATACGTAGGCTGTGACACCACTTCGAGATTACAAGGAATTGGTAAATCTGTCGGATTGTCATTGTACCGGTCCGATCCGTCTTTCCGTGAGGCCGTTAAGGTCTTTATGAACTCGAATGCTACGAAAGACGAGCTCATTGTAGCTGGTGAACAAGTTCTTTTGAGAATTTATAAAGGAAAGCCTGAAGAAACTCTCGTGTCCTTGACACATCGTCTGTTCTTGGCCAAGTTCGCTTCCTCTTCCGTATTCGTCTGCCCTGATCGGATGCCTCCCACACCTTCAGCTACGAAGTTTCATTCTTTTCACGTGTATTTGCAGGTAATGTAATAGAAAAGCGAGGCTGCTGCGATGAAACCGGAGAACTGGGGATGGTGACTCTCTGCTGATAGTTACATCCCAGTAACGACGGAGAAGAAACCAGCTCCCCAAAGTCTTCTTCAAATTATCCGCTGCAAATGCAAATCAGGTTACGATGCGGCCAGATGCACTTGCCGTAAGAAGGGCATGCCCTGCACACTTGCTTGCGGAGAGTGTATGGGAATAAGCTGTAATAACTCTGAACCAACATCTCTAGAAGAAGAAGAATTTTAGTGTTTTGCAATAACGGTGGTTGTGTTCTTTTGTAGTGCTCATTAATGAAATGATGATTCTCAATATTATGTGATCTAAAAATAATGATTATCAAAACTGTGATTTATATATATACGCGTTAATGTTTTTGTTTTCCAACTGTAAAAGAAGCCGATAATAAGAATGACTTTTCAAGTTTCTATGCATCTATGCCTATAGTTTCCCTTTTTCTGCAGTCTGGTCTTCACACGGTTGATCTCATCGGATAACCAGGTTTCCAACGATTAGCGAAGCAACAAAGAGTGGGGTACTTCTCTGCTCATTTAAATTGCCGTTCGAGATTTTGCTGTGTTGCTGTTTTAAGTATTTCAGGCTTCCATTGATCTGATCTTTCTAACACTTGAGCTATTTCCTTTATTTTTGTGACGGAGTTATTAAAATCTTATTTATAGTTCAATATAAGTTACAGACCTGTCACAATAAAAGTAACATCATTTTTGGTTTCAGCGAGTTGATTTATACCAGAATCGAGTCCCCGAACGTACAGAAATAGCAAAAATCGAAAAAAAATCACCCCTTTCACCCCCTTTAAGCAGCCCCAAGGTTTTGCCGGTGGGCGATTTTCTCGGATTTTGGATATGTTGTTCAGCGATTTTTTCGCAACATTTTAGTGTTAAAAAAGCTTCCTAATTGTCAAAAAAGAAAAACCGATTTTTTTTGCCCCTTCCACACCCTTTAAGCAGCCATAGAAGATTTTTCCGACGGGTAATTTTAGCAGCTTTCGGATATGTTGTTTTCTGAATGTTTTAGTGTAAGAAAAGCTTCATAAATGTCAAAAATAGAAAAACCTATGTTTTTGCCCCCTTCCACACTGTTTAAGCAACCCCAGAAGGTTTTTCCGTCGGGCGATTTTAGCGGATTTAGGATTAGTTGTTCAGCGATTTTTTCTGAACATTTTGGTGTAAAAAAAACTTTGTTGCAATTTTGTCCCGCTTAAACCGTACTTTTACTGGACTATAGTAGCACCACTAGTTGTATTAGTAGCAGCAGTAGCAATATAATTAATAGAAGTAGTATCAGCTTTAGTAGCAATAGTAGTAGTAGCAGTAATAATAATAGTAGCAGTTGTAGTAGTAAAAGAGGTAGTATTATGATGCAAACATTGTCTTTTGGTTAGTTCAACATCCCCTACAACATTCCTTGTAAGTTTCAATTTCACACACAAAACTGTTCCTATGATATTGCTGATATGTCCTTTGACAACATGCATACGGATGGCGTGTTGTGATTCAGTTTACCTTCCCCCCTAAAAATTCTCTGAAAGTTTCACCGTCGTAACCTTAGGTATAGTTGTAATAGTAGTCACAGTAATGGTACTAGTACTCAACTTAGTACAATTAGTCATTGCTATGACTTTGTCTATATATCTTTTCGATAACCTGTATATTGATATACTTCTTGAAATTTCCATCTTATTCCTCTTAGCCTTACAAGTACTTGCAACAGAAGGAGTTGTTGGAGCAATAGTAATCGTAGCAGTAGAACTTGTAAACGTTAGCAGTTGGTAGTAGTATTAGTAGTAGTGTGAACATATTGCCTTTTGGTCAATTGATCTTCCCCTTTAAGCATTCTCTGAGAGTTCCAACTTAATAGACAAATCAATTCTTAAGATACACTCTTTTGACAATCTAAATGCACATAGTGTCTTTTGCTAGTTCGAATTTGCCATCAATATTCTCTCAAATTTTACCTTCATAGACTTATTCTTAATAGTACTAGTATCATAGTAGTTGTGGTGGTAGTAGGAGAAGTAGTTGCAGTGTTAGTGTTGTACTAGTAGTCATAGTAGCAGTAATAGCAGCAGTATTAATAGAGGTAGTAGAATGTACATCTTGCCTTTTGATCAGTTGAATATCCCTTTAATGATGCCCCAGAAGTTTCACGGGGTTTGATACGGTAAGCCGTTCCAAAAATATTGCTGATGTATAATCTCAACCCCCTTTTGACGCCCTTTTCATCTTGATACTCTAAGCCTCACAAGTTGTTGCAATTGAAATAATAGCTAGAGTATCTTAGAAGTAGTAGTGGTAAAAGTTAGTTAGTAAAAGTAGTAGTGGTAATGGTGTTAGCAGTGCACATGCATATATTACCTTTTTGTCAATTGATCTTCCCTTTTAAGTATTCTCTGAAAGTTCTAACTTAATACCCAAATCCATTCTTGAGATACCCCCTTTAATCAGCATGCACATAGTGTGTTTTGATTTAGTTCAACTTCCCCCTTCATATTCTGTCAAATTTTCGCCTTTGCACGCGTAGCCTTAATTGTACTAGTACCATAGTAGTGGTGGTAGTAGTAGGAACAGTAGTAGCAGTAATAGTGTGTTGTTATTATTATTAGTTATAACAGTATTAGCAGCAGTATTAATAGCAATAGTAACAGGTACATTTTGCCTTTTGTTCAACTGTACATCCCACTCATGATGCCCCTGAAGTTTCCTCTTGATACGATAAGCCGTGCCAAAGATATTGCTGATACCTCCGTATCTGCAATCTGTGTGCAAATGGTATGTTTTGATGTTGTTCAACTTCCCCCTTAACGTTTCTTTAGATGTTTACTTCAATATCCTGAGTCTTGGTAATACTCGCTAAAAAAGTAGTAGTTTTAGTGATAGTAGTGATAGTTGTAGGAGTTAGTAGTATGTACATATGGAATTTGCATAAAGCTATAGGAATCTCTATGTTATTTGCTTGCAGGTATAGGACCATGCTATTTACTTGCCTCAATAGCAACTATTTGGGTCATTGACTTACCAAGGCCAACCAGACAGGTTTCTGGTGGGTATAGTCTGGTTTGGTGGGTATAGTCTGGTTTGGTGGGCATAATCTGGTTTGGTGGGTATAATCTGGTTTGGTTGGTATAGTCTGGTTTGATGGGTATAGTCTGGTTTGGTGGGTATAGTCTGGTTTGCAAAAAGGGATAAGGAATTCGCAAATTGGACACTATGAACGATATTAATTAATGTTTTGAATAATAGGAGTGTGATTGATTCTAATTAGTGATTGGATAATTTTTTAACATGAAATCTCTGAATAAAATATTTTTTGGGGGAGATGGGTTGATTGTGTAGTGTATAATACACAAGTGATGTTTGAACAGTGTTGTCAATTTAAAATAGTTTAGAAATAAAAAAAATTAACAAGAAATGGCTGAAGTGTTTTAGGGGAGATGGGGTGATTGTGTACTGTATAATACACATGTGATGTTCGGACAGTGTTGTCAATTTAAAATAGTTTAACGTTCCCTCCTTCCCCCATTTCTGAGGGCAGGGGAGGAGGGGGGGGG
>JAQQPU010019938.1:0-15945 GCA_029168905.1 Artemia sp. Kazakhstan ARC1039
TTGAAGGATTTGGGCCCCCTCTCGAAGCAAATTCCTGCGTACATGCCTGCTTGTACATTATAACTAAACCAGCGCTGTAGACTGTACAAGGAAACCAGACACGAAAGCAAACAAACGGGTATTTGCTAGATAAATTGATGGCAAAGCGTGGTTTTTTATTGAGTTTACAATATGTAAACGATTGTTTTTTGGGGTTTAGGGGGGGGAGATACCTAGGGTATGTCACGTATTTAATATATGCTATGCTTGTTAGTGAGGAAAGCATTGATAGAGTCTTTGGTAGACAGAAGAATTTGTTCGTGGGTGGGGCAGATTAAGGCAATTTTGGATTCGTGCGGAATGTCGGGTAAACGGAATAGAGGACTTGGTAGGGGTTAGCGAGTAGGAGATGTATATGAACAGGTATGTTCTATTTTAGTTTATCAGGAAATTCAGAATTCTGGGTGCCAGATGAGGACATCTGACTTTCTTGGTTGGTATTCTAGGGTAAAAAAGGCACGGAGAGAGGAGGTATGTTTTAAAGCTGTGCTATCTAGGGAGGGTATTACGTGGGCAATTTCTTGTACAGGTAATTTCATCCTGGTTGGGGAATGAATAAGATATTTTGAGAAGGGTTAGAATGAAGACGGATCCTTAGAGTAGCCCATTGTGTAGAGAATGAGAGGAAAATTGGTTGCACATGTAGTAAGCAACCCCTCCCTCAACTTTGTACATAAAAGCTTTAAAAGATAAGTGCATCCTGATCGGGGTATTGAAAAGGAAAACACATTATTCGTTCAATTTACACCGTAAGTATTGAGCATTGCCCCTCCCCCAACTGAAAAAATTTAGTCAGGATTGTTTGAAAAAGGGTCTAAAGTCTCTGGGACATATAGTCCTGGAATAGTCGTAGTAAGATTTGTTAGGACGAAAAATTATAATGTAAGCTTTTCAATGCAATAATATTGCAATTATAATATAATGATAATATTATAATTATATTATTACTTATTATTATAATTATACTAATATAAGCTAACTTGTAACTAATCAATCGCATTTCTATTTTGGATAATTAAAGGACTAGAAGATTATCAAATTTTATCTTTCGGCAAATTTTGGTTAACATGGATAAGATAGGCTGTGTTTGTTTAAAAATTTCTTCGGCATTTAATGTACATTATGACTGCAAAAAGGATATTGAAATTATTACTATTCAATAGAACACTGCCGGCTAAATAAGAAAAAAAATATAAGGAAACCCACAAAAAATCTTGAAATGCCCGAATCAGGGCTTTTTAAGCTTTTGTTCCCTACAGTGCTGTAGATTAGGCCGAATTTTCCAATTTGAAGGACCCCTGAACAATTGTTGGACCTGAAAAAAATATGAGCACGCAGTAAAAAGTTTCTAGAGCATTAATTAGGTTTCAAATAAAAAATCTCGGTTCTCCTTCATTTTCAAATGTCTGTTTAAACCGCCAGCAACAAACACAGATTTGTTCATTTTCACCCACCCTGTAAGCTCATGCAAGAAATGTTAACCCGGGTACGGCAGTTACCGATCTATATATGAACCTGGGACCGCGTAACAAGCCATTGTAAGAAAAATTGTCAAAATTACCAGTGAAGATTATAAACCAGTGAAGAAAGAAAGCACCAGTGAAGAAATATAATACTCGATTGATTTAAATCTTTGTCTTTTTAAAGATTAGGTTTTTATCTCGATTTTTAACACTCGAGGAGCGGAGATTTAAAGTTTTGTTTTTAAAGATTATCTTTTTCTTTGACATTTGAGGAGCAAGACACGACTCTAGTCACAGCGAAGAGAGAGACAAGTCCTTAAAGTTCAGGAGACAGACAACTTGTTTGAGGTAAGATAATTAATTATATCTAGATATAACTTAAGTTATTTTATCTTTTATTTGCTTCAATCAGATTGCGGAACAACTATGTCAGTCTTATAGGCATAAAGAGGGAGCCAAATAATAGGGAGTATCAGGGATTCAAAGCTGATTTATAGTTCTTTACTCAAATATATGTTATTGAGGCTTTCAGTGACGACATTTTCGCAAATTAATGGCCCTGCTTAAATACGGGGCCCATGGTGGTACAAAGACCTGTGAGGACGCACAGGTCACATCTGCCTATTGTGCACACACCAAACAAGACCGTCCCTAGCTTTCGTGGTACCCAGGGAAGAATATAATTCAGTTCCCTCCTCCCGACTAAAATATAGGAAAAAAAAACAAATGAAAAATTAAAAATTTGGTCAAAGTGGAAATAAACCTGAATTACTGTCCTTGCTCAGATAAGGGATCCGTGGTATCGTACGGCCATTTACAGACCACCAGGTCATATGTGCCTAGCATTTTTTGTAAATGTTGATTGACGTTGTATCCTCCCCTTCATTTGGTTGATAACTTTGGCCGTCTACCCTGGAAAATGTACCTTTATATACGCTTGTTAGAGCACCATCCGGCCTACTCCCCCAGCTTCTCTAAGTCGTCAACTCAAGTCTTTTGTCATTGCAAATTTGCCCTTGCTTCCATTGAGCGTTCCTCTGCCCCTAGTCTGTCTACTATATTGACCTTAAATTGCCTTTGCTCACGACCTTCACAAAAATACGCTTGTTGTTAGGATGTCTGATAAATCTATCTATTTCCTTCTTTCTTTTGTTTTTGTTTTTTTTCTTTTTTTTTAAATGAAAGAGTGACATTAAAACTTTAAAGAACTGGTACTGTTCCGTGTAAGACACGCAATTCTCTCAGTAAGTTTATTAGTATATTAATAAACAAATAATATCAAGTGTTTAATCTTGAATAATTGCTGACTGGACTAGGCCTATTCGATTCATTGGTGTAAGTTCATAGCTACATAAGTTTATAATTTACGGGCTAAGTTTATACGCTAAGTAAGTCCGTAACCGGAAACAAGAAATCTTATTATATGATTTGTTAATTATTTTAAATCTATTGGCTTCCTCAGAATTTTCAATCGGTTTCACCTTTTCCCTATTTGGGACAAAAGTGTAGTTCGGTGCCACAAAAAGACAGAAAACGCCACTTTACCGAGGCGCAATCTTTTTGCCTAAGCTAGGCATACTTAGAAGGACGCTAGAACTTTTGTTTTCTATTCAGATGAGCCTTCTCTTGGTTTTCTAAGACCAGTGGTTTATTGCGATAGGCTCTGGGATAAAAATAAAAACGAATACATACTCTTATAAATTTTCTTCTCAAAACGTCAAGGAAAATAATGCAAAATTCGGTAATATGGTAGATGAGAACTTGAAATTCCCCAATCAAGGTTCTCTGATATGCTGAATATGATGTGTTTTTTTTTTCATTAACTTTGTATGCTTAGTGATGTTTTCCCTTTTCCAGTAAATCAAGCAAATTTTATAAGGATTATTATTTTCGACATGTAACCTTAAACTTAATGACTTTTATATATTAGCGTTGACATAAAACTAGATCTTTTATGTATATATTTCAATCAGAACTTATTTTTATTAGAGCTTTGGTTACTATCAAATGGTGTTAACATGCGTATCTAGTTAAAATGCATTGTCTAGACACGTGTCTGACCGAAAATCAATGTTTAGGCCACTTCCATTCACAAGTAACACAGCCTCGGTAGCTAAATTGTTTCCGGTCGACAACATTTTTTATTAAACTAACGGTTCGTAAACAGAAAACAAACCATTTTTTCAAACTGAGATTTTGGCGGTCCGTGATGTGAAGAAAAAATCACTCAAATATCATAAGCAGTTTTCTCGTTCCCATTGCAGGCTTTTAAAAAACCCTGCATTATAAACAAAAGGATAAACAATGTAGTGCAAAATTTATTTGTAGAGCTGGAGAAAGGTTTCCAGAAAACACTACGCCTAGCAATTAATGGGTCAAAAATTCTCAAACCCCGCCCGAACTAAAAAAATCTTAGTACCCCGCCCCTCCCTAAACAAGAATCGTTGGTTCGGTTGAGTATGTTGCAGACACACTTCTTTCCATAACTTCGAATTTCTTAGCGTTATGGTACTGTAAAAGGGTATACAATTTAGTGTAAAAACGCCATTACTGCACATAATTTAAGTAGTGATAGGTTAATTAAAGAGAGAGGGGTAATAGGACATTACTGTGTCAATTAAAGAGAGAGGGGTGATAGAACATTACTGTGTCAATTAAAGAGAGAGGGGTAATAAGACATTACTGTGTCAACTAAAGAGAGAGGGGTAATATGACATTTCTGTGTCTATTAAAGAGAGAGGGGTAATAGGACATTGCTCTGTCAATTAAAGAGAGCGGGGTGATAGGACATTACAGTGTTAATTAAAGGAAGCGCACAGTACCCGTACCATACAGGTGGGTGACCAATAGGTATTGAGATTGTGCACAAAGTAGAAACTTGCAATTGTTATTTTAGTCTATAGTTGGTAGTGGGAGTATCAAGAATGATTGGATTTGAGAAACAGAAGATCTTACGGAATCTAGTCAAATTGGAAAAATGTTTAGTGTTAGATGATGAATTTTTGGAATTATCTCTTCAACGGAAAATATTTTCTCTAGAAATGCTTAAAAGGCATAATGGGAACTGATTCTCCATCTTTGGACTATTCTATGAAGCTTACGCGTTGTAAATCAAATGCATTTACTCAATTTATTGATATATTAATTGAAACGAAACAAAATGACATTGTGATTCTGCTTTTAACCACTACCTAGAAATTCATTCTTTAAAAGAGTAGGAAATAAATTTTTGTGACGATACTCGATTACTCCTCCTCCTAGAAGACATTGTTTTTTTTTATTGATTTTGAGTCAGTTTCTTTTTGGCAGTGAGACGGACAACATCGAAAAAATGTATCGTGTAGCATAGACTCAACAGGTGAGGTAATGTAAATCCTATCATGTTCCATTGAATAATTAAAATGGAATGTACCATTCCTACGATATGAGTTTTTCTATTGATTGCACGACACATATCCGTCATAGTACCATATTCTTTATATCTCAATGTAACATCCGTATATTCACTAGATTTAAGTACTTCAACCCATTCATACTCGACAAAGAGTGACCAATCGAATGGTATAACTTTTATCCCATACACACGATCTTTTTATATATGTGTGCGTATGTATTAATGAAACATGTAGTATTTTCTGTAGTGATGTTTTTATTCTGTAAATAAAAAATATGTATCATTCTTAAAAATGTTTTTTGTTCTCGAATCTGATTAGGGAAATTACTATTATTATGTATTGAATGGAATGATTCAATCTACAGTCACTTGTGTTTTGACATCGATGCAAGTGGGGACTATATATCAATTTAAAACTCCATTTAGATCGTTTCTTTGCAGACCATCAATGTCCGGCAAAATGACACTTTTAACAAAAATAATTCAAAATCGTTATAAAATGTTTTTAGAAAATCCAACAAGAATTTACTATTGCTATAGTGTTTGGCAAGAAACCTATGATAGAATAAAAACCATTGCCCCAGACACGAAATTCTTACATGGACTTGACATTTTCAATAGTATTGAATCAAACTCCTGGTTGATTATTGACGATCTGGCTGAGTCCATTGAAGAATGGTTTCAGGAGATGATACAATTGTTCACTGTCCAATCTCATTATCAACGGATCTCCGTAACCCTAGTTCTACACAAACTGTTTCAGCAGAGCAAGTGTATGAGAACACTTGCTTTGAATTGCACCTACTATATCGTCTACAGGGTTGTTCGTGATTCCAGTTCCCTCATAACGTTAAACAGACAGGTGTATCCGGGTGAACCAAAATTCCTACTCTCGGCCTACAATCAGGCTACCAACAACCTCTACGGATATATTCTATTGGACCTGAATCAGAACACACCCGAGGATCTGCGTGTAGTCACCGATATTTTTGACAATGAAATTACTGTATATCTGCCGGTGAACAGTAAAAAAGGTCGTTAGTTGCAATCATGGCACTGAATAAACTACATGAACATCAACATTTATTCACCGTCCTAGGTAATTTAAAGCCACGACTTAGGAAGGCCATACTCAAACATGGTGTCGACAGAGAATTCATTAATCTCGTATCTGAACTTTGTTTAAATCTAACTGAAGGCAATGTTCAACTCCCAGAGGGTGTTAAGCAACAGACAAAGCAACATCGTTCCCTTGTACGCTCCCTAGCATCAGCGGCAAGCAAAAATAAAGGAAACGATTTCAAAAGAAAACGACTTCTTCAAGCGGGCGGTAACTTCTTTACACTTTTACTGCCAATCATTGCAGGACTTGTAAACAGTTTTCTCTAGAGCGAGAATGGCCAAACCCTATAGATTGACTCCTATTGAACTCGCCTTTTCGCCAAAGGAACATTTCGAGGACAATCTCAATAAATTTATTAACAATGAGACAATTGCCGACGATGAAAATTAATTCTGCTTCAAAATGCACTTCGCCGAGTCGACAAACATGAACCCTATCGTGAGAGACCCCTCAAAGTAAATGTCATTGATCAGAATAAGGAAATGACTCCATCATCATCATCATTTCAGTGTCAACAGGTGAGGTAATGTAAATCCTATCATGTTCCATTGAATAATTAAAATGGAATGTACCATTCCTACGATATGAGATTTTTCTATTGATTGCACGACACAAATCCGTCATAGTACCATATTCTTTATATCTCAATGTAACATCCGGATATTCACTAGATTTAAGTGCTTCAACCCATTCATACTCGACAAAGAGTGACCAATCGAATGGTATAACTTTTATCCCATACACAATATTTTCTCAGAATATCATAGGCATTTTTGAGAATGCAGTCGACAAGAGCAACTTCATATTTTCCATCATCGAATTTGATGGCGGGGGAGAGTTTCGTCCAAAAATCACTAGTTTTATTCAAATCATTGTAGAGAGGATCGGAGACATTGGTCATAAACGTTACATAAAAATCATTGGGCATTGTCAATCTTCAACACTGATCCAAGAATCGAAATCAGAGTTGTATCCTAGCCAAGGAACAAGCAAATGTTTCATGCCCCTGTGAGTACGAGTCTTTAATATCTTTTCAATCTGATAGATTCTGGTGTTTTTAACTTTTTGCAATGCTTATTCATAAAAGCCGCCAAGAATCTCATTATCTTTCATGTCACGTAGACGATACGTTATGGTGTAGTGTCCAAGAGTTTGGAGACTTTAAAAAGTTCAGTGGACCATACGTAATTACTCTTTTCAAAAACATTAGTAGTTCGATTGATTCAAATAGTATCACCAACATTGAATTCCTTCTTTTTCTTCTCATTACCAACACCATTGGAATATTCTTTAAGAAAAGTGTCAAATGTATTGACATTATGATGAACTTCTGTTGGGGTTGAGTTGGACAGGGATCAATGTGGACGTTGATTATAAATCAACATGATTTATCCAAATCATGAATAAAAGCAGCAGTATTTTTTAAGTGCAATATCTAGAAATTAAAAGTCGAATAGTTCTTATCAGCTGTTCGGCCAATGCTGCCTTTATTGGACTATGACAATGATAGAGGATTTTATTATATTTCAGAAGAACCTTCTTTACATGAGGATTAACAAATTCACTACCCCGATCCGTTTGAAACTTCTTATAGCAATCCTGTTCAAGGATGATTTCAAGAGCTTTAGTAACTTCTTCGCCACTCTTTGACTGCAGTGGAACGGCATATACATAGTGACTAAAAACGCTGATTGCAAGTAGAATGTACTTGTATGGGTGACTGCGACGCCGTTGAATCTCATTCAGAGTCAAAAGATCTGCTTGTAGTATTTGTAATGGGAAAAAGGCTTTAGTTTTTCGATAGTGATTACCACGAACTCTACGATTACGATGTAAAGTGTAACTTGATTCATTCTGTAGATACTCTGCCGCCCGATTCTTTTCAAGTCCAGTGACTCGAGAAAGTGTGGTGGGTGAATTTAAACTTCCCACTGCACCAATATTCTCATAAACATGTTTCAATGCTTCAACCATTTTGAACGTAAACACGTAGTGAAGTGTCCACTGCCCGTTTGCATACTAACAGGTGATGGTGAGGGGGATGCAATGATATTAAAACGTCTTCGCTTGACTCCCTCGCTCATAGCTCTTGTCAAATCATTTCCACTTGGCGTGCTAGTATTTTCCGAAAATGATTTAAAAACATCTTTTGATATTTGACTAAATTCCTTTAATCGTTTTAAAATATGTTTATTGGCAATAAGGCTTTTGGGAAAGTTTGATGAGTTTAAAAATGTATGCAGATGACTGTCAAATGATACAAGTCTTTTAAGATTCTTGACCAAATCTGATAATATATCAACTAGAATATAGGTCTTGCCATGGATTACAACTTGATTCCCATTAGCACCAATTTGAACATGTTCACTCGCATTGAGATATGTCAAGAGTCTTTTACACTGTTCACGATAGGAATGTGGCATTAGATCTGCAACACTTGTCATAACAAGTGTAGACAAACCTTCTTCTTCTTTTGGTATTATCGTTGATGGTGATGATGATGATGATGATGGAGTCATTTCCTTATTGTGATCAATGACATTTACTTTGAGGGGTCTCTCACGATAGGGTTCATGTTTGTCGACTCGGCGAAGTGCATTTTGAAGCAGAATTAATTTTCATCGTCGGCAATTGTCTCATTGTTAATAAATTTATTGAGATTGTCCTCGAAATGTTCCTTTGGCGAAAAGGTGAGTTCAATAGGAGTCAATCTATAGGGTTTGGCCATTCTCGCTCTAGAGAAAACTGTTTACAAGTCCTGCAATGATTGGCAGTAAAAGTGTAAAGAAGTTACCGCCCGCTTGAAGAAGTCGTTTTCTTTTAAAATCGTTTCCTTTATTTTTGCTTGCCGCTGATGCTAGGTAGCGTACAAGGGAACATTACAGCGGGGTGACAGGGAAACGAATTATAATTCAGGGAAAAAGTTATAATCTAGTTGATTTAATTTGTGATATGGTGACGAATCGTAAAGGACTTTTATCCTTTGACAATAATCTATACACCTTTCTAAGTGTATCAAACTTTCCCAAAAGTCTTATTGGCAATAAGCAAATTCTTAAGAAACTAAGAGAATATAGTCCTCCAGCAACGCCAACACCACCATTTAAAAAAGAAAATGATTCAATATTTGAAAATACTATCAGTAGCAGCAGCAGCACCACTGATGTTATAACACCTGTGGCTGCTAGTCAAAAGCGAAGACGAATTGATTCATCCTCCAGTGTGCACAAGGGGAATGGACATTACACTACGTGTTTGCATTCAAAATGGATGAAGTTCTGAAAGGTGTCTATGCAAATATTGGTGAAGCAGGAAGTTTAAGTTCTCCCAAAACGCTTTCTAAAGTTGTCTCCGGCAGCACATTAAAAAAAGCAAGAGAGTATCTAGAGAATGAACCGAGTTACACACTGCACCGGAATCACAGGCTTCGCGGCAAACAATATTGACAAACTAAAGCCTTTTTCCCTCTGCATATAATGCAAACGGATCTTTTAACTTTAGACGCAATTCAACGGCGTCACAATGCACCCTACAAATATATTCTGGTGGCAATCAGTGTCTTTAGTCGCTATGCCTATGCCATTCTATTACGGTCAAAAAGAGGTGTTGAAGTTGCTCGGGCCATTGAAAATATTCTTGAACAGGATTCGTATAGAAAAATTCAATCGGATCGCGGCAGTGAATTTGTTAATCCCCATGTGCAAAAGGTTCTATTGAAATATAATACAACACTTTATCATAGTCACAGCCCGATAAAAGCTGCATTGGCTGAACGATTAATAAGAACGATTCGTCTATTAATTTCAAGATATTGTACCCTGAAAAACACACCGGCTTTTATTCATGATTTAGATAAAATCATGCAGATATACAACCATCGACCTCATCGATCACTGTCCAACTCAAGCCCTCGGGAAGTTCACTGCAGTGAAAATACATTTGATGCTTTTCTAAAGCAATATTCCAATGGTGGAAAAGAAAAAAAAATGTGAAGAAGAAATTCAATGTTGGTGATACTGTTCGAATTAATAGAACCACCAATATTTTTGAAAAGGGGAATTATTTATGGAGCACCGAACTTTTTAAAGTGTCCAAAATCTTGGAAACCGCACCCACGACATATCGACTGCGAGACACCAAAGATGATGAGATTCTCGGCGGTTTTTATGAATATGAACTGCAAAAAGTTAGAAACACTAGTGAAATTTATCAAATTGAAAAGATATTAAAGAGTCGTACTCGTAGGGGCAAGAGACAGTTGCTTGTTCGCTGGCTAGGATACAACTCAGATTTTGATTCTGGGGTCAGTGCTGAAGATATTAACAATGCCCAATGATTTCTATGTGACTTTCATGTCTAATGTTTCTGATCCTCTCTACAATGATCTGAATAGAACAAGTGATTTTGGACGAAACTCTCCCCCACCATCAAATTCGATGGAAAGTATGAAGTGGCTCTTGTCGACTGTATTCTCAAAAATACCTATGACATCCTGAGAAAGGATCGTAAATATGAAATAAAAATTAGACCCTATGATTGGCCACCACCACCCTCAAGTGATCAAGAACAAATTCAAAAAATCAATTGGATGGATTATCCATATATTGAATTACCCTACGAGGAACTCACCTGTATGAACGATTTATGTCGTTCTATCAATAAAAGAATTTCCGCTCGTAAAAAAGGAGCTTTTCATTTCAACTATTCAAAGGAGGAGGGCAAGATCTACATTAGTTCACCTATTGCCAGCGAAAAGGTTATTCTCAATGATAATCTAAAGGATGTTCTTGGCTTTAAGCTCAATATAATCAATGGTAAAAGTGCCGGAAACACTAATTTCATTTTTGCTGACTACCCGCCTGCCTTCTCCACGGACACTTGTATATATCTCTACGCTTCATTTGTGGAAACATCTCGGGTTGGTAATTCAAATGTTCCCCTCCTACGAGTTCTTGAACGAAAAACCAATCAAGAGCATATTCACCACTACAATATAAAGCATCTTCAATATATTCCCTTAAACACTTCCTATTTGGAACTCTGTCAGTTAACACTAAGAACTGAATTGGGTGATCCCATAGCAATTCCAAAGGTTTGGCTGTGATTACATGCATTTTCGTCCCATCGTTCAAATTCAACAAGATGTCTAATAGAAAAGTGCTATTCACTTGTCCTGTATTGACTGCTATGTTAATACTCTTGGCCCAAGAAAACAGGGCAATGGAATGGACTATTAAAAGGGTCGCTCGTCAATGTCTGGCTACGGTCTTGGCAGTTGGTTTGCTAAGCTGTTTCGCTCTTCACTACCACTGGCTAGAAAATATCTTCTACCGGCTGCGACAGATTTTGCATCCTCTACACTATACGATTGGGGCTCTCGCAAGGATTTTTAAAAAAAGTGCTTTGGAAAATCTTAGGTCCAGTGCGCGAACCCTTGGCGAGAAATTAAAACAAAATTGTAAATGAGCCGACCTTTTCGTCTAGAAGAGGTTTTATCGGCACCAATAGCAAGAGATGCTGAACCGTGTATGAACCAAGTTAGATTTCAACCGTTAAAAAATAGTGCTTATGTCTAAAGATCGAAGTTAGACCCCGGGGAAGCCGATTCGTTGCGTTTATGTGCCTGGAATTGTCACCTCACTACTGGTTATGAAGATGTGTTGCAATTTTTTTCTGATTCTCAAGGAAAAATTAGTTTTATTGGTATATCTGAGTTTTTTTAGTCAGGAACACTCTTTCTCGCTGTATTCTTTTCCAGATTATAATTTGGAGGCTAAAAACCGGACGTCACTTCACAGAGGGGGAATTGCGTGTTTGATTTCAAAGTCATTGACATACCAAGTAAGAAATGATATTGATGTTTGGATAGAGGGTAAGTTTGAAAGTTTTAGTATTGATTTAAATTTGGGTAGTAGTAAATTTTTGATTAGTATTGTGTATAAGCCACCGAGCGCAAGCTGGGAAGATTTTGAGCGTGGATTTGATCAACTTACGCGTGCGGTGTCTCGGACAGGTTTAGATTTTATTTGTATGGGTGATTTTAACTTTGATCTGCTATCGCTGAATGGAGTGAATCTTGATTTTTTTAATTTGATGGTTGCTAATGATCTTTTCCCCCTAGCTAATATTCCAACACGGGTTACGAGTCATTCAGCTACTCTCATTGACAATATTTTTGTTGGTTCGAAGTATCTGGATCGTAGTTATGCTGATGTGGCTCTGTACCCTTGTTCTGACCATTTTCCAGTTCTCGGAACGTACTTTGTGTCCGCATAGAAAGAAATGAAAGAAAAAAAAGTGAAGACTCGATCGTTAAAAAAAGAGAACTTACAGAGGTTTGGTGATGAGTTAAGCAACACTGATCTTAGCGAGATTTTGGAGATAAAAGATGACGCTTCTGGGGCATTTGATTGCATGATGGGGATCATATTTCCAATTTATGACAAGACTTGCCCAGTTAAATTTGTGAAACCGCATAAGGATCAACCCAGGAAGTCTTGGATAACTACAGAAATTCTTGAAGCGTCACATTTAAGAAATCAAGTGTATGTAGTTTTAAATAGTAGGTGTGTCAAGAAATTGGAAGAGTTTAAAATAATACGCAATAAAGTGAACTCAATGAGAAGGAAAGCTAAAAAAGAATATTTTGCTAACCAACTGAGTTTAAATAAGGATAATGCGAGAGGAACTTGGAAGGTTATAAATGACCTATTGGGAAAGAAGAAAGAAGCTCCACCCAATTCGCTGCTGATTCAAGGAGAAGCAGTGAGTGATGAAACGATCATTACTAATAAATTTGCTGAGTTCTTCTCAAGTATTGGTCAAAATGTGCAGGCGGAAGGGTTAGTGAATTTTAATAATAATTCCTTGGAGGACGAATTTTTGGATGAAAGAGGAATTGGAAATGAAATTGAATTTCAACCGTGTACTGGAGATGAAATTCTGAAGGTTGTGAAAACAATCAAATCTAATTCAGCAGGGACAGATGGAATTAATTTGAAGGCTTTTAAATCAGTGATGTGTTATTTAATACCATGTCTCGTCCACATAATCAATCTTTCCCTCGAAACTGGGGTATTCCCCGATGCGCTTAAAAGGGCAAAAGTCATCCCTCTCCATAAAGGTGGGTCTAAACTAGATATCGAAAATTATAGACCTATATCAATCCTTCCCCTGTTTTCAAAAATATTTGAAAAAATTGTGCATAAAAGGCTATATGATTACCTTACGAAAACAGGGATGTTAAGTGAAACTCAGTTCGGCTTTAGGAAAGGTCACTCGACGTCGGACGCCGTGCATTCTCTCTGTGATATTGTAAATAGATGCTTTGAACGTGGTGAAATCCCTTTGACTGTTTTTATTGATTTTAGAAAGGCGTTTGATACAGTGGATTTTAAAATTTTACTCAAACGTCTACAGTCCCTTGGAGTTCGTGGTAATTATCTGAAATGGTTTGATAGTATTTTAAGTGGAAGATCTATTCAAGTTGTTTTAAATGATGCATTTTCTTCTCCCTATCAAGTGAAGTGTGGTGTACCTCAGGGATCTGTCTTGGGACCACTTCTGTACCTTGTGTATGTTGATTCAATGCGTTTTTACTTACCGGAGTGTTTTATCACGACTTTCGCGGATGATACTGCTTTAACTATGTCTAGTCGAATGATTGATGATCTATTGTTGAAAGTAAATAGGGTTTTAAAGTCATTTTATGTATTTACAAGTTTAAGCCTTTTGTCAGTGAATGTTAAAAAACTAATTTTATGATTTTTAGGAGACTTGGTAAGCCTCCGAGTGTTGATGGAGAGATATTTTTTAATGGTAAGCCTTTGTCACAGGTGCATGAGGTGCGTTATTTGGGCTTCCAGCTTGATTGTAATTTGTCTTGGAAGCACCATAGTGATCTTGTTGCAGCTAAAGTTGCTAGAGGTCTGGGAATTTTGCGTCGTTTGAAGCATTTTTTACCATTGTCGGTTCTTTTATTATTGTATCATAGTATTGTTGCGCCTTATATGTCTTATGGTTGTGTCATTTGGTCTAGCAATTTTTATGCAAATTTCAAAAGAGTGCAGATTTTACAAAATAAAACAGTGCGTCTTCTTGGGAATTATATAGAAAATGTGAATGATACCGCGTCATGTTTTAAAAAATTAAGAGTGCTTAACATTGATCAGATTCGCGATTACCAAGCTGCTATTTTTGCCTATAGATGTTGGAATGATGTATGTCCTCCAGTTTTTACAAATTTTTTTCGCGTAAATAGCTCACTCCACAGGTATGCGACTAGAGAGGCGGAAAATTTTACGGTTGAGTATCGAGACACCACACGTGCAGGTTTCGAGATTCGGTATTTGGCTCCGGCTATTTGGAATGATATCCCAGTTGGCGTTCGGGAAGCTGAACACATTGGGTCGTTTAAAGTAAAAATAAAAAAACATTTATTGGGAGAGGGGAGGTAATTTATTATTATTGTCATCATTAATGTCTTAATTTTTTGTTTTTTTTCTTTTCTTCATAGTTTTTGGTATTATTGTTTAAATTGAGAGAGAGTGTTTAAGTTTTTTTCAGGTCTTTTTTTTTTTTTGAGAATTAGAATTTTGATTGGTTGAGAATTAGAGGATTGCAACCGTCTTTCATCAGGCTTTTTGAGCCTTCTCCGGGCGGTTGCTTGTATATAGTTTATTTTGTAATTAGTAGTAAATAAAGCAAGTCAAGTCAAGTCAAGCTTAAAAAGGTCGAGAAACAATACATCACTCATCAGTCTCCACTCAGGTCGGAAACGAAAGACATCATCCCTCTTGTCAAAGAAAAGAAGGAAAAAGCCGACACGTGCTGTAAACAGAAGAAGAAGCCCCAGGAAGAAAATTGTTAGATCGAAACTAGATTTCTTCTCTTAAGATGTCCTACCTGCTGCATAAGGATTCTCAACCTTCAATCACCGCCTCATTGAATCTATTCAATGCAGAAAATGTTGATGTGAGTGTCAAGCATGGATACTATGAACAATTTTATCCTCAACAACCCCTCTCCGATAATACCCACTTTCAAATTTATTCCAATGAAGACTACTTTATGGACATGTCTTCAACATTTATAGATTTACAAATGAAAGTCCGGAAATCCGATAATACAATGCCAATTCGGGCCGATGGAATATCCTATGAAAATTGTATATTACATAATTTATTTCGTCAAATTAGTGTCTACATCAATGGCACACTGGTGAGCACAAGCAACAATCTCTCAAATTATACTAGCTATATGCAAATCATGTTGATGACACCCAAGTCATACAAGGAATTGAAAGGCACCTCCAATGGATATGAATATATAACTAATACTGATAGTACTGATGCACTTACAAATGCTACAACTAGTGAATTACATCTAGTTGGAAAAATATATCATGAAATATTTAATATACCCCAATGGCTGCCGCCCAATGTTAAAGTGGATATAAAACTGACGCTTGCACCTTCCAATTTCATATCGAGAAAAGAACTTGCTGCCAATCCTGATGTAAGTCTCTCCCTCACCTCGGCAATACTTCATGTACGCAAACAACAGGTCATGAGTTCTGTTGCTTTGGCAGTGGAAAAACTGAGAGCCAATGGAAATAATATTAAACTACTTGTTCCTCATACAATCACCAATAAACGTCATATTGCCATGGGCTCAAGCACCTTCACCGATTCATCCTTTATCAATGGCGAAATTCCGTCAAAACTCGCTTGGGCATTTGTAAAAAGCGCCAGTGCAATAGGATCATGGAATGAATGCCCACATAAATTCGAGATGTTTGGACTTTCATCTCTTGTGTGCAAAGTAAACGGTATCCCACTCTACAATCTATCTTTTGATAAATCCTATAGAACATTGTATGAGTTGACCATGCAGACCCTAGATCATGACTCTCAACTATTTGAAAA
>JAQQPU010019939.1:0-15945 GCA_029168905.1 Artemia sp. Kazakhstan ARC1039
AAACTTTAGCGTAAAGAGCGAGGCGTTGAGGAGGGGACAGCCCCTTTCATATACGGAATAAAGAGCGAGGCGTTGAGGAGGGGACAGCCCCTTTCATATACGGAATAATTTCTGTTTGTTTTAAGTTTTAATGTCGCTCCTTACTTTCAGTTTAAAAAACTTGTTTTTTTTATTTAATCTGCTTAAGGACGAATGTGCCAACGAGCAGCAGTATGTCCTCTTAAAGCGGGAGGTTATATAAATAGCTTTTACACAGTTCTAAACTATTTGATGTCTCAGAAATTTTGCTCGATACAAATTTTGGATCTATGCATTAAAGACATTGTACAAAAAGAAGAGGAAAAGTATTAACTTCAAAATACCAGTACATATTTAAAAATTTTAAAAAGTAAATAGCAAAAGATATTGACATGAATCAAGCAAAAAATATGAACACAACAACATATAAATACAATAAATACACAAACTTGTATTTAGTATTCTTAAGGTAATGCTAGAAAACATATCCAAGATATCTAAACCGGTCAACGTAAGCAAGAAACCACAGGATGGATCGTACTACAGTCATCGATTTCTTTCTTCAGGTAATTTTTGTTTCATTTTCAGCAGTTGTTTGTAAAATTTATGCGATGACAAACGGTCATTCGTGGCAGATAAATTTGTCAAATTGAGTCTTAGACCAACTAGATACAAATCCATTATTTCATGAAGAAACTATCTTCAACAAAAATGCTCATTTTTAGTTTTATTGCTTCGGAACTACGCAAAATGTTTGCGTCTTGAGTGAAGAAAATCCACATACTGTTCTTGAAATAGACTGACATCCAAAAAATTGCAGTTCTGTCTGCTTTATTCTGTCGGTGCAGATCATCCGTAATTTCTTTTTGAACAATAGTGGCAGAGTAGGTGCCAGTGGAGAACGCCATAAAAATGATAATTTTTCTTTTTATCATGCATAAATTGGAAGAATTTAAACTGGATAATATTTGGTTCCAACAAGATGGTGCAACATGTCAAAATTCCCATGACACAATCTTTTTGTTAAGGAAGAATTTTAGTGACCAATTGATCTCAAGAAATACCAACGTAATCTGGCCAGCCAAACAAGGCATTGTAGTTCTATATCACTTATTTTTCTTGGATTTTCTGAAATCATCAATTTACTCTGACAAATTACTACCATTATATGGTCTTAAAACGAGTGTAATTTTTCTTACAGGAGATTATTTATAGGGAAAAGTTATAAGTAAATCCCGAAGTAAGAATATAAAAGTAACTATTTCAAAGATTATTTCTTATTAAGAGAATAGAAGCTGAATCGATACCGTACACCAGCCATGTATACATTATATATTACAGTGTCGGGGCCTTTATTTTCTTTTTTGGCTGGGGCATATATTTGACGAAAGGAAGAAAAATAAAGGCTTTACAAAGAAAATATATACCGGAAAAAATCATTTGAATTTCAGGATTTTTTTTGGAGGGGGGTAGATCCAAAAACCCTTTCTACGTAAGTTTCTGACAAGTAATGTTGATTATTTCTTTCAATTCAAAGTTTATAGCTCTTATTTGATACAGATACAGATATTTTATTTATGAAAAATACATAATGCTACAAAATACATCTGCACACTTGCCTGGTGGCATAACTGAGCGCATTAAAAATTACAACAAATTATTAAACACCGTTAGCAAATTAAATGAAAAAAAAAACAACAAGCCTCTTGGACAACTGCCCAAATACAAACAAGGTAAATAAAACCAAAAGTCAACCATCAAAGATAAACTTCCCCACCATTCTGCGCAACTACTGGTAATCAGTGCACTCTCTAATATCCAGGGGAATAGAATACCACACCTTTGGACCAATATGCCTCAAACTAAATCCTGCTCTAGTTGTTCGCCTAAACTCCTGCGAGAAATTAAACCTGAGTGATGTCGGATATGAATGACGCTGCGAGTTAACAAGGAAAATTCCATGGAAATTTGATGCTAACTGGCCAAAAACGTAATTGTGACAAATCTGGGATATTGCAATGAAATCAAGTAGATGTAAAGAAAAAATTCCGGCTGATCCAAAAAGATGAGTAACAGAAGACCTATTATCAATCTGAAAAAGTATCCTCATCGCATGATAGACATATAAATGAATCGACGTCGTCCTGATCCCCCTCGAAAACCAAAATAAACAAACTAAACTAATACAAACTTCAGATCCAACCAAAGTAAAAGAAAAATAAAGAAAAAAAATTTAAGATTAAGCGAATATCCGTAGGATATGCAGAAACACATGAGCTACAGTAGAAGTAGCACCTCCCTCGCTTGTGCTGATTCAATTAAGACACCAACTATACACTAGATCTTATATTATTTGAGCGTATTATTGGGATCTCTAAACAAAAGGAGGCATAATGTTCAATGTACAATATTTTAAAGCAGTAGAAACTAACCATCATATGACAGATCTTACTACAGCACGTGTTGACAAGTAATTGAGAAGCTTGGAATATGTGAAATTACATCTGACTACCTAAATCACAATATATGTTAAGGTAAAGTTAAGAAGTTTAAACTTATCCACCAGATGAAATAGGAAAAGGGCCAAATGGATCAAACTAAGAGCCAACTGAAGAAATGAAAAGGAAGAAAAAAGTGGAAAAGAAGAAGTGACAAAATAATAAATTTTAGAACAAGATTTTACCTGTTGATCCTCATCTTTTTGTCTCCCAATTTCATAGAGTCTCACTATACTCTCGCTGAGATCGTTGTACACATCATCTCGTGCTGTATTTTCGACAAGTACTAAAGTGAGGTCATCAGTGTCTATCGACAAACTATAGATGCTTTTCTTAATATCAATTGTTGCTAAACAAAAATATAACAATGAATAACAATCATGCTTCTATATAGATGGATTTGGAGTGCAAATTTAAGTCGAGACAAGAGGTTGCTCTCTCTCAGAAATCATGCACACTAGGGGGCGCAGGTCAAGCGTGGCAGAACTGTGCGCCATACCTGGTGTTTCAAAATACACACAAGGTGGGGGCAAGTCAGCGCCCCCTCAATTAAAGTGCTTATACTGCCATATTAAACATAAATAATTTCTTAGACCCCACTACCTTTCCACTCATAATTGAAACAAAAATTCACTAAAAATGGGTATTTTTTTAGACAGGGAAAACTGAAATAAAAAAAAAATAATAATAAAGAAATAATAATAAAAGTCAGAATATTTCTGCTTCGCAATCGTAATTCTTTAACAACGGAAAAGAAACAACAAAAACTAGCTTAAGTAAAACATATAAAGAAAAACACAATAAACGCTATACCAAAAACAAAAGGAAAACTCACATATAAACAAAATCCAATATTATGCCTAGTCCAATAGTAAACATATATCTAACCCATCTGGAAAAAAAAAAATCTAAAACTACTACCCAAGCTAAAGGCATTCCTCGAATAAGTGTGATACACAGCTTCCTTATAATGGTCATTACCAAAAGTTATGAGTTTCTTGAAATACCAAATTACTACTAACAACTGACCGCAGCACAAAGCCGCCTGAGGCCAACACAGCCACGCGCGCTCTTCCTCCATCTCAATCTATTCAAAGCCTCCCTTTTTACACCCTCCCACGAAGTTCCAATTTCCTTTAAATCTTTCTTTATGACGTCATGCCACCCAAGACGAGGACGACCTGCTTTCCGTTTTGCCCTAGACGGTTGGCCGAAAAGAACAATCTTCTGCAATCTGCCATCCTTCATCCGCACAACGTTACCTATTCACCTCAACCTTTCTTTCATTATAGCCCTAGAGAGCGGTATTGAACCACATTTTTCGTATAGCCTATTGTTTGAAATACGGTCAGTCAGTCGGGTACCCAGAACAATCCTTAAGCAATTTCTCTGGAAAACATCTAGCAAATCTTTATCCGCTTTTCGGAGCACCCATGCTTCAGAGCCATATTTGACCGCTGTCATCACTGTAGCTTCTAATATTCTAATCTTGGTTTGCAGACTTATCTTCCTATTCTTCCAAACTTTTTTTTTAAATACCATTTTAGACTTGTGAAAGCAGCCAAGGAGTCAATCGACATTATTTTCTAATAGCAAAATCTACCTGTCATTTAGAAATATTTTGAAATTACTAGCAATATAAAACGTATCTGGCTTCTATACTAGAGAAAGATCATTATCTAAAGCTATAGTACTACTACTACTACTACTACTATTAACAACTCACTGCAGCAGCAAGCCACTTAAGGCCAACACAAGTACACACGGTCCTTTTCCATTCCAATCTATTTAAAGCCTCTTTACACCCTTCCAAGAAGTTCTGATTTCTCTTAAACCATTCCTTGAGACCTCCTCCCACCCAATTCAGGGCCAGCTTTTCGTTTGGCCCTAGATGGTTGGCCGAAAAGGACGATCCTTGGTATTCTATCATCCTTTATTCGCAGAACGTGTCTGAGATATCTCAACCTTTCTCTCATTATAGACATAGAAAGCGGAATAGAATCAAATATTTCGCACAGCTTACTGTTGGAAATACGGTCAGCCAGAAGGGTACCCAAAAATAATCTGTAGGCAATTCCTCTGTTAAATATCTAATAAAGCGCCAACGTTTCCGAACCACTGTCATCGCTGTGGCTTCAAATATTCTAATCTTGGTTCGCAGACTTATCTTCCTATTCTTCCTAGCTTTTTCAAATCGTGAAAACATGAGCCGTAGCATCTCAGGCAGTGGTTTCTAAGCATTCAACGTAAGATTAGCCCCTCAACCACATCTCACATACTCTCAGGGATCATAATCCACATAGTGGGAAGAACAATATATATAGATAAACCAGAACGACTAGATATCACCCGTGCTCTCCTGAATTGACCCAGATTTTTAACACAGTAGTTATGACAGCGTGCTACAGTTATAAGAACATTACCAAAACAATTGAGTGTTAAACCATGTAAAATATCATATATAACCTTTTTCTCTTATAAAAGAAAAAAAAGATAGTGGCATAACCCGAATCTTCACATAAATCAAACTAACGGAAACCCAAGAATCAAAACTATTTAAAACATGAATTGTAGGATATTGCAGAGGATGTAGTGGTCTAAGACGAACAATCTTAGAGTGTTCGTTAGTTGAGTGGTCAATAGACCACTCTTAGAGTGGTCTAAGTCTAAGAAGAACAATTTAAAAGGTACCGGTAAACTAATGAGAAATACGATAATAGTAAAACACGCGGCGGAAAGAAATGCTTCAATTTTCGTAGAACACCGTAGTTTTTGCTACCTTTTAACGAGTACACTCAAAATGCTAAGAAAAACATAAAACTTCATCTAAAATAACCCATAGACATTTCACAGAATTCTCACGGTCCACATCTGTGTCGCCAACATTTAGCTATTCGAACCAAGATAAAAAATTTGTAGAACAAGCGAATATTATAAAGTTTGGCCTTTTCCAATTGAGTCTTAACTAGTTTAAAAGTGATTTAACGTAACCATTTTTCAATAATTGCCACGTCTACTGACAATGTGTCCAGCAACCCTTGTTCATATCAATGCTCTTTTTTTAGATAAACATTCTTTAAAATATTTTTAACAATACTTAAAATTACAGGACTTTAATTGAAGTTTTGAAAAAGTGTGCTGAGCACATTCGGCAAATAAAAGTGTTATAATGCCAAAATTTTATTCGCAAAAATAGGAAAAGTCAACAAACAAGAAGAAAAAAACAAGTTTTAAGTTACTGCAAATATATTATATAATGCACAAATTAGTAATACCTGCACAATGTCTATGCACCTTCTTTTATGCATCCTTGGTGGAAACACAGTATCTGCTATAGTTTTTCATGTGCCTTATTATTTTCAAACAATAATCATTAGAACATTTTTTTTGCAGTAAATATATTTAGGACAACCATTTTTACACATGTTATGACATGTTAGACACGACATGTATTTTGAAGATGCCCATCAGTCCAGCTTTTGACCTACCGAATTAGAATTATTCGAGTATCTACTCTTAAAATAAAAAAGAATTGTCAATCAAATATTCCACTTACCGATTTGGGAATATGTTTGAGCATCTAAAACCTTAAAAGAACTGTCACTGTGCATGCCTTCATCGTCTGGTTCCTTATCCAAAGGTATCCCAAACATAATCTTAGACGAATGACTGAAACTCGGCACACATTGAGCCAATGTTGGAACAGTCCTTAATAAATGAAACGTCCTGAGATCCCAAACTTCAGCACTTGAAACAATTTCTAGTCCATTCGGGTGAAAAACACCACTTAACTGTTGATTCAACTTGTCAAACTTGTGAATTACTTTTCCAGATGTGACATCCCAAAGTACACCATCCGAGAGGATTAGATCATCCGTGTCGTTGAACGTTGCCTGATTTCGAGTATATGCATTTGAACTAGTTGGCTTTAAAGACATTACCGACTGCCCTGTGTTGACGTCATAGATCTTAAAAAAAGATAATCAAAATAAAGCAAAAGCATATCATCAATAATTTACTTCTAAAGATCCTTCTATTTATCTAGTTGTCATTTTGAGGAAAATATAATCTCATATATGGGACATCCACAGGAAACGAGCTAATTTCGAAAATAATAGCTGTTCGAGCATCTGCAAAATTTTTCGACTTTTATTCGGGCATAGCTACAAAAGTTTCATAAGGTTTCGGGGGCTTTGTCCAAGTGTAGAATGGCTGGGGATTTAGTCGTTACAGTTGATGGCCCTCAATATGTACAGAAGCAAACTTTTTTTTGCTTTATTTAAGCAGAGATCGGTCATGTGCCGTTGCTACTGAAAAAAAAAAATAATATACCGATGCAGTGAGTCAATCGTGATTCGAGGATTTTAATTTTGACCTTTTGCTTAATTTCTTGTTTGCAATAAACAATAGAGAATTGGTGATGTTACTCCATCACCTCGTATTCACTTCGAGATTTGAACAGCACAGGTGCAGTGACTCAAAGTTTAGAAGAGAAGCATAATACGATTTGTCAGGGGCAGAGGACAGAGGATTCAAACCTAATTATCTGGATGTTCCACCATTTCTCGTTTTTTCATATCAAGTTCTTAGAAGGAGGAAGAGGGGATCAAAAGGATAATAGGAGATGCAAGACATGCAAGTGTGAGTTGTTACGATCGGAATTTGGAAATAACTCAAATCACAATTCTTAACGTCTCACTCTAAAAAGAATTGTGACTAATATATGTACATAAGCTATACATTGGAATGCTATCAACACAAAGTCGAACTATATTAAGTGATTCACAGGCACTATTTCACTATTGGCAGGATTTACAAAAATCCTCAGTTATTTACAAAAATCCTCAGCAGTAATTCAAATTCAAAGAGAGCAATACAAAGACATCTAAACTAAGCTCAACAAACCTACCCATGGGAAATAAAATCATCCCTGACTTCTTAACTTAAGCTTACAGCCACTTAAGAGTCCATTATTATGAGGGCTTTGAATATAAAACTATCACTGATTTGTTATTCAGATTTTCAAGTAGCTTACTAGAGCTTAGAAGTAATAAGACGAGGACAAAAATTTTCCCGATTCCGGTACTATTGGATAATCCCAATTCTAATTATTAACATAATTGGATGTGTTCAATTACCAATATATATGACTTTTGCAGCGATAATAAACTATTAGTTGATCATCGCAGCGATAATAAACCGTTGCTCTTCAGTCTCTGACCTGTTAAGACCTATTTGTTCTTTTAAAAGGATGAAATCCCAGTTTTGAACAAGTGTTGAAAAAGGATTATTTTCGGAATCAATTAGAGACTAAATGTATTTCGTCATTTGGTATCTGACCGGTGTACAATAGTTCAATTTTAAGCCGGATTAACTTTGGAATATACTATAACATTGAGAGTGCAGACATATATGGATTTAAAAGCTGGTTTTAATGATTGCATATGAAATCTTGATGGACTTTTTTTTACCTGGATAATGGATTAATTTCGGCTGTGTTTTGGACCAAGACTGTTTGGAGCTGAGCTAAGCAAAATGATAATGTTTTCGCATTCAGCTATTCTTAATTTTATCCAATCAAACATTCGATCGGGTATTGATGATGAAGTTATTATTAATCATGCAGTGGAGTTTTTTCCTGAAAATATTCTCAAAGATGCTAAAGTTGATTTATGGGCAGAAATATATCCTAGTAGCAAAACAACACCAAGGATACAAGGCGATAATGCCTCCGCTCGGCATTTGAAAGATATGATTGATTTGCTTCGGAAGTGCGAAAATGAGGAGCTATCAGTGCCAACGTACGTAATTATTTCACCCACTGAAGTGCCTGTAATTCCTGCTGTTGTTTATCATAAACTTGCTTCCAAAATTTGTGCTTTGGATAGTACCCTTAACTTCATCAAAGAAAAGGTAACAGCTTATGATTTAAATTTTCCGTCACTTCCCATTCCTTATGCTAGTCCTTACATTGAAAGCACTGGCACCGTTATCATGTCAAAAGTTCCTACTAAACTTGACGACCCTTCAAAACGGGCTCATGCTATTAATAAAATCCCTGGCCATGAAGCTATTCACAGCATAAAGCCTTCTGGCGATAAGCTGATTGTTCAGATTAGTCAATCTGCAGCAAAGATTTTCAGCGATGCGGTTCCAACCGTATTGAATATCTGTGACGTCATGATGCGAGAAAAGGAATTTCATGGCATTGTTTAGGGGGTGCCCGCTAATTATGAGCCGATAATTTTTAAGGAATGTGAAGGTGTCATCGACGCTGAACGTATGGGAAAATCCATGGCTGTGAAAATTACCTTTGCTGATGCTGAAGCCCAGAGTAATAGCCTACGATTCGGGCTTAAGGTGGGTTATGAATCATTCCGGGTCTCTGAATTCCTGCGTCCGCCCCGTTGCTGTCATAATTGTCAATCTCCCAACCACATGAAAACAAATGCGATAAGCCAACAAAATGCAGCCGCTTTGTCGGCTCTCATGCATCATCCCGTGATTCCCCCTGTGTTTTTGATCCGAAATGCGCTAATTATGAGGGTAATCACGCATCATATAGCCTAAAATGTCGTACTCTGCGTAATGCCCTGAGCAAACGTGTGATTCGGAAATCACTGCCGAATTGTCCGTCTCAACCTGCTCTTTTAATATCAATGGCACGAAAGATAAAGATGGCTCATTAAATCAAAAAATGAATGATTTTGACATTTTGTTCTTGCAAGAACATTTACTTCCTGCCATCTCCGTTAACTCTCTACGAAGAAGTAGCGACCATATTGTCTTTACCATCAATACCCGAAAAACAAAAGGCCGACCTTCCGGGGGCCTTGCATGTGTTATCAAACGATTAGCTACTCCTTTGTCAGCTATCTTATTTCATTCCTCTGATAATATTATGGCAATACGACTTGGTCACCTTGTATTTATAAATGTATATCTTCCCTGCGATCAGAAACGTCTAGCTTCACTTACTAAGTTTTCTAATGCATGCTCATCCCTTAAAACTCTGTTATGCAATATTGAAAAGCATGGGTATCGTTGGCCAATGATAGGTGACTTCAATTGTAACGTTCATAGCTCCTCTACTCGTACCAACTTAGTTTTAGATTCGTTGCCTATTAGTTACCGTATAGTACCCAAAGCTCTTAATTACAGTTATATTCATAATAGTGGTACTGTGACCAATATTGATCATTGTATCTGCTCTGTCGATGTTCCCTGTTCTGTCGTTAATGTTGACGAAGACGAACGTGATTTTGACCACCTTCCCCTTTCCCTTACTGTGACATTAACCGCTGATCCATCGAATCATCCTTGTGCTGCTAATAAAGAATGGTGTATGGAACGAGAGTGGAGCAAAGCCAATTGGCCTTTATATATTTCTACCCTAACAGCTCTGATGTCCTGCATCAAGATCCCTTTTAGTCTACTGTGCACGAGTGTTTTTTTGCCACAAGCAAGAGTGCAACTAAATATTTATTATCTTTACTTAGTTAAGTGCATGAAACAAGCTGAGAATGTGGTTGTCACCCTTGTCTGGGTTAAACTCGAAAATCGAAGTCCAGTTTGGAAAAAAGACCCGGGTCATAAAGCCGTCAAAAATCGTGCTAAATTCTGGCTTCGCATCTGGATTGCGTGTGGGCGGCCCTTGCGAGGCAAAGTGTTTGATATAAAAAGTAAGACAAAAGCGGAGTTTAAACAGTATCTTCATTTGGTTCGATATAATGGTGCTGAGTTCCCTAAAAGTGCAGTACAATGGAAAGAAGTCATTAATACGTCTAAATTTGGTTCATTAGGGACCGGTGATGATATCCCAGATTCGTCTTGACTTGGGCATTATAAATTTTTTTTTTTAAGATGATTTTGAATTGAAGTTATCAATTATTTTGAATTACTTAGTAATAATTTAGCCAGACACGCCTTTGTGTCCTTAGACCCAAATCATAATATTATCCGTGTGTTTTTGTCAGTGATTAAGGTTTAAGTTATATTTGTTTCTGTGTATTTGATTTTTTTTTTTTCCTTTTTAGTGTACTTTACTCCGCTTGTTTTATAAAAAAGTGGCTTATAAATAAGTTATTATTATTATCAAACTCCAACTAATGAAAAGCTGACGGTGTGAGTCATACTCTATAAAAACTAACTGATTATTTTTTTCTTTATAATTTTATCTATCTTTATTTTATACTTTTTTCTTTTCTTTTTTTCTTTATTTGATTTTTTTCTGATTTATATGTAATACAAAAACCTTTCTTTTTCAGAAAATATTTATTGATTTGAGACATTTCTTCTACTAATTATTCATATTAGTCGGAGAAATCATCAAAGAACGTCCTTGTCAGCCGGCCATCAAGGGCCAAAGGAAAAGCAATTCGTCCCCAAATGGGATGCAAGGATGTCGTTAGGGAAAATTTAAGGGAAATTGGAACTTCTTTGGAACGTGTAAAGAAGGAGGCTTTGAACAGATAGGGATGCAGGAGGAGCGTGCGTGGCAGTGTTGGGCTCTGGCGCCTTTGAGCTGCATGTAGAGAGCTATTAATAGTACTAGTAGTAATCAGTCATAACTTGGTGTTCTTATTTATTTTTTTAGGTGTAAACCTAGGAGCCTAGCTAAACATAAAGAAACATGTTAAGAAAACAGTTCTTACTTCATAATATGCAGAATAATCATAGGAGACAGTTTTTGCATGGGGAGGACCCTTATCGTTTGTTTCATTGTTGCACAATTTTTTAAATAAATTTCTGAAAAATAAGCATGGATTCAATAAGTATTTTCTCCATTTTCAACAAATTCTATCTACATAGGATCGATGCCATCTAGATAGATGGCATCGATCATCCAATCGGTACTCCACTGCGTTTTGTATATAGTGGCATCTATAAACACATTTTGTAGATCTCATTTATTTCAGCATGAATTTGAAAACTTTAAAAATGCTTATCGAACGCATGTTTTTTTTCAAGTTTTATTGAAAAAGTGTAAAACATTGAAAGAAGTGAAGATAATGGTTCTCCCCATGCAAAAATCTGTTAACTATGATTATTCTGCATATTATGAACTAAGAACTGTTTTCTTAACATGTTTCCTTATGTTTAGCTAGGCTCCTAGGCTTACACCTTTTTTTAGTTTTAGTAATTAGGTGCTCAACAATAATTGAAAATACGATGTAATCTCACATGAAAGAACATGGAGGCAGAAATACCGAAACCATTAGTTACATTAAACTTAAAATACTAAAGCTGGAGAGAGAAATAAGTGAAGGGGACAGATTTTAAGAAGAAGGAGAGAGTAGAAGATTGAGAAAAGGCAGAGGTATTAAACCGTATGACAAATTAAGAACAAAGATTCTGGAAAGACTTGAAAAAAACACATCAACAAACAAACTAAATCAACACTGGCTGGAAAAAAATTGGCATAATGGGAATCAGGGAAGCACTGGAAAGATTGGAATGGAGGAAGAGCGTACGTAGCTGTTTTAGCCTCAGCTATAATCAGCTAAACTTTTTGTCAAACTGCAAAAAGTTTAACACAAAGTAGTTCTTGACAAATTCTAGCAAAGGCTGTATTGCTTTAAAGTAAAACTTCAGTGTGTGTAGACTAGTTAATTTTAGTCTCCCTTATTTTCACATAATGGTATACAGACAAGTATGATTCGGGCCCTTCCAACCCAGGACTTCCACGAAATGCTCAAATTCTTCCGAATTCCTAAACATTAAGATAATTTAAACAGGACTGACATTATTCTTAAGCAAGAAAAAATTACACCCTAATATTGTAAAAACAATTTATCTTCAAAGAGAGACTTGTCAGAAGTCTAAGAAATAAGTATATTTGCATAATAAACGGGAACCTAAGATACATTTATCTCACTTTGCATAAATCAAAGCATTAGTAAGACTCAACCAGCCAATAGCTAATCTGAGAACTATGACATAATGCTACAGACCGGGTAGTTTCGTAGGGGACCAAGGGTCACATCAAGCATTTGGTTTTTGGATGCTCACTATGAAGTGTTTTTTCTTCACTCTTGCTAAATGCAAGCGACTATATCTCATTATACAGCTTACATGCAGTGAATAGGTATTATCAAAAGGCGACAATTTTTGCCCGTAGCTTGATAAGCATATCCTGTTTTGTTCCATGGCTTGGGGATCGAGTTGGCATTTTGAAGAAAAGCTATTTTTTCTCTGGTACTTTGGATAGATTGAGCGGATGACCTTCAATTTCCTTGGGGGCGGCGGGAAAGCCATGGCAAATAGTAACTTTGTCTTTGAGGGGACAATTTCTCTCCAATCGTCATATAAGGGTATACACTACGCTTTTTTTAAAGACTGTAAAACCGTAAAGTTTGTTTTAGTGGGTTTCATTCAAAGGTGAAGAAATTTATTCGTTGTATGGCAAGTACATTTTTATAATTTTGATAAAAGATTTGTAACTTGGAGCACGAATAGATATTTTCACAAGGACATATTATCTACAGATTCGCTAGGAGGGTCTTTCTATCAAAAGATTCGCTAACAGGCAGATGTTTATCACACCGAAGGATATGACATTCATGATCAGACTGGCCAAAATTGTTGTTTTGTGGTGGTGCTCTCAAACATCACTGAAAAACGGTCTTTGGAAACGCCATTTGATCGTCAATGCCAAGTGGTTCTTCATTGCACCCCTTCAGCACCCTTTAGACAAGTGCCAGCGCGTCACTGGGCCATAACACAGTGACAAAGGACCTATTTTCACAAGACGACAAAAATAAGGTCGGTTTCTTCATCCAGCTGAGCGTACGCAAAAATAAAATCCGTATCAACACGCCCCCCCCTCCCCAAGTCAGGTATAGAATTAGACTTAAATTTCCTACTCACTGCTATTTGGATTAACAAAAATTTTATTTGAATATGCCTAATGTATTTATTTAAACATACCTGTTTTCTGTTGTCCACCCGCAAGCGTATGCAAGCCAAAAAAGAAGAACAAGAAAAAGGATGGCCAGCGCTTTCGTAGCAGGTTGAATCTCTAAATACTTTAGTGCATAACCTGTTTATGAAAAAAACTACAATACGTAAATTCCCAAAAGTCAGATATTCTGTTCAAATTCCATCAACTGTAAACCAACTTCTATACAAGTTGGGTTCTACTCCTTGCTCGAAAGCAGAGTTGAGTGAGAATTCTTCTTCCTGTTCAATGAGGAATGGACGAGAGAAGGACGAAAGCAAGAACATACTTTCGCTGAAGAATCGAACGCAAGAACACAGGTTCTCTGGAACGGATGACTTCTGTCCAGTTCTCGTCCTCGTGAAAGTGCACCGAAAGTTTCTTACTTTTTGTCAACAACAAACATAAAACAACTTGTTTCGGTGATCCAAACAAGGGTTGGTAAGCCAATGGGAAGTTGAACAGATTGCCCGGATCTTCATTTGCTCTGAGTAAAAATTAAAGTAGTGGAGACTCAAGATAATTATTAGTATTTTGTATTACTATCACATACGGTATAGGTAACTGACGATACCAGGACGATTATTAACCGAGCAAAAAATATGCCAATTCATCAATAAATAGCGTGTACAAAACGGAATAATATTTCGTAAGAACTACAGCCCCAAATAAGAAACTACAAAAATACAACACACAAATTATACAAGCGCAGAATTAAAGCTTCTAACAAGGAATTTGAAAAAAAATTGCAAACCTTGATAAGAACAATTGTTTTAAAGAATATATTCCAACTTTTTTTTTTTTTTTTTTTTACTAGAAAGTAAATTTACCACAGGAAGGTAGGTCATTTCAATGGCAAAAGAACATTAAGAAAAAACAACCCTTTTGTCAAATTTGGTTTTATAGGTTGAACTCACCGTCGCGATTTCGTTTCTTGTGCCCACAACCTTATCCTGCGTCATTTTGCTAAACTCTAATGATTCTTCATCATCAAAACTGTATTTAAGGTCAAAAAATTCTCCCATCGACCATAGAGCTGATAGGGGCCTACGCCAGGAGGAAGACGTCAGTACTAGTGAGCCATCTCTATTTGGCTCAATTTTGAATATTGCCGAATCGTGACAAGTATAAGTTGCTTCATCCTAAAACAAATAAGACAAATGTTAGTGAGCTCATGGCCTATCTCATTACACTAATTTAACACTATGAATTCTCCACATTAGTAGCCAGCTCTTTAATTAAACGACATTTGATAACTATCTTAGTAATTAGCTAGTTACCGCAGTACAGAGACAATTTGATTCTCCTTTAGCAACAGAGGATGTGAGTTTAATCAGCTCTGTGATAACACTATCGATAAAATAATTTTTTTAAGACGACACCAACGTGAAATCCAACACCCGTCGAACTGAACTGACGACAATGTTTTATTTAAAGTGGCCTTAATTATCTTAACATATCGGTTTTAAATTAGCCTACTTAGTGGCTTCAAACAGCAAGGAAAAGGAATCAATTTCGACACTTAAATTTGGTAGTCACTTATCTGGACCAGATTCATTTAATACTAAACTATCCAATATGAGAATGTGGAATAGCTTGTACCAAAATATTGACTTAGCCAGCTAAAATTACCAATAGTAATGACGCCTAAAAGCAAGAAATTATTTATACTAATAAATTCAGTATAATAAGTCTTACACAGACCTGAAAAGGACAGAATACACTGAAAAGAGAATATTTTTTCTGAAAGGCTGGAATTTTACCAAAAAATTAAAATTATTTCAGGGGATGTGGTTGTCTATTGCTACATTTTCAGGTTCTCTTGTCGGTAAATTTGCCAAAGGACAAAGGACCTCTCCAGGGGGCTTAGTTATTAAGATCAACCAAGAATTTGGGGGTTGACTTTGACCTAATTGCTTCTATAAGACAATGAAATATAGTTACCTTTTCTGGGCTAGTCTGCCAATCAAGGCGAGTGACAGCGCAGAAATTCCCAAAGCGGCAAGATCAGTCAAATGATAATTCCTTTGAACGGATTTTCATTATTTTTTGAGCAGGTAGACTAGAATATTTTTAGGGACTGACCTTTCCTGTACTAAAATTAGACAATTCTGGTCCGACTAATAGAAAAAACAAAATTCATACTTCCTTATGATGCAAGTCTCATTAAAACTGAATGTGTCTATATCAGGCACAAATTGAAAGAAATTAAATGGTTTTTCTAAGATATCTGGGAAATTCGGTGTCGGCTTTTAGTTTTCTCTCGTTTATTTAAATTAATTAAAAAAAATTTCCGAAAAATAAGTTTTTCAAAGAAAAGTAAAGGCCATTTTAAACTTAAGCTCAGTTGATACGAATACCTGTTAAATTTCAAACTCAAAACGACCAGAAATTACTATTAAAGAATAAATGAAACCCAAAACGAACAGAAATTAAATAAACAATCATAGCAAAAAACATACAACAAGTAATAATATAAATGAATAAATA